>JAHBMJ010001240.1:0-115052 GCA_018398765.1 Chromera velia | reverse complement strand
GAGGACAAGAACCTTAGGGAAATTCTAGAGAAGGAACGTGAGCAACACTCATTCAGGCAACAGTTTATAGAAGGTTTAGCTCTAGAGTGATCTGGTATTCCAATCAGCTGGGTCCATTCTATTATTGCACAATTTCTACTTATGCTTCTCTCTGTTCCTCTCTCTCAGAGTCTCAGACTCCCGATCTATGCCAAACAGACATCAGACTCAAACGATGCTATCCGTTGCTCGAGTGACATGTTGCATGCTTGAATACGAAGGTCAGACTCGATTTCAACGACTTTGATCGACGCGCGCGACATGTACGAAGCAAAGCGTGGCGGCGGAATGTGGCGCGGCATGCTGGCTCACTCAGTCACGGTGCATGCGAAGGCTCAAAGGGCAGTGCTACAGGGTAGGACTCCATAGATCCCCCCCGGCCACGGACAGGAAAATCATGTCCTCGTGATCAATAAATGAAGAGACCGAGCATGAGCTTCAATACCTAAAGTGGATCTCATCCAAGTCGCCGTAGACATTGTCAGAGCTTCAAGAACTTCATCTCAATGGCATTTGTATCAAAATATTCAAGGCGCCACGTACATTAGAACAATCTCAAAGCGCCACGGAGGCGTGCTTGCAAATCCAAGATCACCCAGAGATAGGCATACGATGCAGATACTGGTGGCACCAATAAAAGCACCTGTTCAGCGCCTGTGTATCATATCGTTGACTGGAAAACTCGATCAGAGTCATGGGTTCCCAGCACCAGCTAGTTCAGGAGCACAGCGGCCGATGTGTGTGTCCAACTTGGCGTCATTGAATTGTTAACAGCTGCAAAGGGATGCAGAGAACAAAAAAGGGTGCAGCTACACACTGCTCCAGTCATGGCTTCCTGAAAGCTTGTTTGCGTATCGGCCATCCTCGTTCTCACTAAGCTACCATGCCAAACCAAGTGACTTCAGAACACTCTGTTACGACCTCACTCCTCGAGATGCATTGCTCTGATTCTTCAATCGTTTGCTTCATGAACAGCCATCACCAGCTTCAAATCCTTCCACCTTCTCACTGTCAGTTGAGAGGAACGGTGCAACCGGGGTTTTCTAACCCATCACAGGGGAACCCGGCCACGCGGCAGTAGTCACACACTTGACTTTTTGTACTTCAGGCCTGCCGTTCCCTCAGGGGCATCAAATACATCCAATGCCTCCTGGCTAAACATGAAGATCGAAAGTGCAAGTCTTCTCAGCTTCTGATAGCATGTCACTCTGCAGCAGAAAGAACTCTCTCAGCTCGGCTCTTTTGGAGGGAAGTCCCGACGACTTCATGTGCATGTGTACACAATGGATGGAGTGGTTGTAAGGCCGTGACACACTCAGCCTCCTGCTAAGCGCCCATACCTTTCGTATCATTTCAATACAAAAAGATTATCGCACAAAGGTGCTAACCACCGTGAATAAGTGCACACACCACCTGACAGAGTCAGACCACATGCAGACAGTCGTTCATGTACAGACACGCACGCAGCAAACAGCAGAGTCAACGCCGGACATACACACGCCGGTTCCGATCGATCAGGTACAGAACTAGTCATACACTCACAGAACAGCAAACAAAAGAAGCAATCTACTGGCCGTTTCATTTGCGATGTACTCATAGACGGCAATCTCCATGAGACGGAGTCACTCGAAAGTCCAAGCAACATCAACCAACATCTCCACGATCGGTTCCATGCATGCAGAGGTCTCCGATCCACTTCTCCAATCAGGAACGCAACCCCGAGTTCCCAGTCCATCACGATGATCTCAAAAAGAGGGCTCTGGGCAGCTTGGGATGCAAGGGGACGCTGAATTCCCCTACTCACGGTCTTTGCCTGACCGTGCCCGTATCGTTGTAATCGGATTTCAACTGTTATGCAAAGAGACAGATCTGATCTCTATCACAGAAGGTACACGAGAGTCGACACTCATCGAGCTGAGCGTTCACCACACTGCTTTGTTCCTCCTGTCTAGCCGCGTTATGGCGTCCAGACAGAAGGTAAAGCGAGGACAAGAACCTTAAGGAAATTCTAGAGAAGGAATGTGAGCAACACTCATTCAGGCAACAGTTTATAGAAGGTTTAGCTCTAGAGTGATCTGGTATTCCAATCAGCTGGGTCCATTCTATCATTGCATAATTTCTACTTATACTTCTCTCTGTTCCTCTCTCTCAGAGTCTCAGACTCCCGATCTATGCCAAACAGACATCAGACTCAAACGATGCTATCCGTTGCTCGAGTGACATGTTGCATGCTTGAATACGAAGGTCAGACTCTATTTCAACGACTTTGATCGACGTGCGCGACACGTACGAAGCAAAGCGCGGCGGCGGAATGTGGCGCGGCACGCTGGTTCACTCAGTTACGGCGCATGCGAAAGCTCAAAGGGCAGTGCTACAGGGTAGGACTCCACAGTTCATTATAATGATCGATACAAACAATTAATATATACGATTTAAAAAAATAGTTTTGAATGGTGTATAGCACTGTATACTACTTTCAACACTCTGGAAGTTCTCTAGAATTTTTTAAAGAATATGTATAGGTAGATCGATATATAGTTACCATTCAAAGAGACCGGTCAGTAGTATAGGCTGATCCTAAGGCTGATCGACTAGCCGATCAATGATTGATTGCACAAATTCACTCTAGAAATGTACTATACCTTTACGTGCATGATCAGAGGTGTCAGAGTCCGAGTCCTAATGTAGGTCTCAGTGGTTGTATCTCTAGAGTGATCTGGGTTTAAAGTTAAAATCAAGTTTCTAGGCTACTTCAACAGTCGGAAGAAGTCCATGATACAGATGGCGGTCAATGCGTGCATCACACATACCTGTGCGAATGATGCAGCGAATCTGCAGCGCGATCAGAAAATATCTGTCATATCGATGCCGTCTTCCTCTTCCTCTGCCCCCGCATCCGCGTCCCCGTCAGTAGCACCCTTCTCTCCCTCGCCGTCTTCATCATCCACATCTCTCATGTGGTTTGTCCCCTCAGTTGCATACGGGTTGTAGTCATCGGCGTCGTCATCGTCAACGTCCGCATGGATGTCATCGGGCAATCGCATCTCCTCGTCTTCCCCTTCGTCCACTTTGACTTTCCCCCGCGCAGTCTCACCATCGTCATCGTCATCCTCATCATCATCCACATCTCGTGCCGCCATGGGGGAACCTGGGGGGGAGTTTTCTCCATACGCGCCTTCGTCCTCCTCCTTCACTTTGACTTCAAAACGCGGTCCTGACAGTTCTCTCTTCACCCCCCCTGTGTCCTCATCCTTCAATTTCTGCCTGCCTGTCTCTCCCCCCTCCTCGTCGTCATCCTCGTCATCGGAAAACTCTCCTGCATGTTCTGCTTCTCCGTCAGGGAGGTAGGAGGGAGGAAGCAATGTCTCCCAAACCCCCTCCTTTCCAAGTAACTCAACAATCTTCTCCTCCCGCTCTTCTCCAGAGAGCAATGCCCCGGCCTCCTTCTCTTCGTGAAGCCTCAAACGCTCTGCCAGATCGTCCCGCTCCCTGTTGCCCAACAGAGCGTTCACCTCCCGGAGCCAGGAGATGAAGACCTTGTTCGTGTACATCCTGCACTCATGATTCATATTCATACATTCATATGAACATCCATCGAGGCTTTGCATATCAACATCATGTGAGTCACCTCCCTCCCTCGCACCCTTTTCACGTCTTTGCTCCTTCAGTTCTTTGATCCTGAAGTCCCCCTTTTTTCTCCCCCTACGGTCTGTTCATAAAAAAGATGAAACCGCCCTCCCATGATCCCGCTTCTGAATCGAAGCAGACAGGAACAGAGCAACAGACAACTAATCAAATTCTTGTCAAAGAAGTGGAAAACTTCATTCATTCTACCAACGGGGGGCTGACCGACCAGCAAGGGACGCTCTCAGGAATGAACGTTCTCCCGTCTTTGTCTCTGTCCAAGAGGGCCTCACACACAGCGTTGTAGAGTTTCTGAAAGAAGGGCCTGCATGCATTCATCATGCGTGTAGCAGGCACGGAAGGAATAAACGACACGAACAACCGGAAAGGAAAGTCAATCACTCAACAAAAGCTTTCCAATGCAACCGAGGAAACACTCACGTGTGCTTTCTGCTTCTTTTCTCTCTCCTGCCACTCGACTCAACTGCTTTCATTTCCCATCACAGAAGGATCAAGCTGAGCTGCATGAAGCTTCTTTTGGATGTTTCCCTCTAAATGTCTGTCGTTGTGTGATCTTCCCCCCCTTTTTTACGCTGCATTTGCTGCACCAGCCTACACTTTCCAGCCGGTATCACCTCATCTCCCCGCTGCCCAGAAGAAACCAGCAGAACACCACTTCACACAAAGGAGTTGGTCTCACGATTATCAACACTAATGGAAGGAAGGCAACTTGAGGCACATACATACACATGTTCATCTCTCGATCTGCCTTCTCCTCACTTCCCATGCACTCTCTGTCTGACCTTGCCATCGTCCTGTGTTTCTCCTCCACGCCCTGACAGACCAGATACCTCAGCCCTGTCCAGTGCGGGGTGGACACGGGTCTGCAGGGAGGGAGGGAGACTCACAGACAGACACACAGACATGCAGGCAGGTGGGCTTTCCAGTTTTGTCCCCACGAGTGAAAAGCGCTTTTATCAGGCTACCCTGCGCATTGTGAGAGCACTGGTCGCCAAAATGATTCGAGAAAAGAAAGAGAGAGAGAGAGAGTAAAGGAAGGGCGAGAAAGCGCCACAGTAGCAGGTGGAAGGCAGGCAACCAACGAATCTTGAGAGAATTCACTGCCTGAATGTCCAGCACTCTCTCTCCATAAATTCAGGATTGATGATCCCACCGTCTCTCATCAATCCCTCCTTCAGCTTGCCCTGCCCTCTCCTCGCCTTCATTCATTCCTCTTGCGCTGACCTGTAGAAGAGCACCTTCTTGAACACCATTGAGAGGACCAGAATCAACCCAGCAGTGAAGCGAGTGAGGGCGCTCCCCATTCGAAACAAACAGACACCCCGGGTGTTGACGCTGTTCAATCCAAGAATCAAAGAAGACAACAGGCGAAGGCGGCCTTGGGACTTGACCTCCAGGTACGCGTACTCGCGAAACACACCAGCAGGTGCACCACCCCCCTCGAGCTCTTCACTCAAAGTAGTGTCGGCAAAGAAAAAATCCACACCGTTCTTTGCACTTCCTGTGCTACTCCCTCCCCCAGCCTTTGGGTCTGCGCGGACCTTCCACTGTCTCTCCAGGAGGTCCACCAAGGGCCCGTATTTCCGATCAGAAGTCACCCCTTTCTCAGACGAAGAAGGGGGGTGGCTGAGATGAAGAAACTTGAGACCCTTCACCCTCCCCTCGCTCTTTCGGTCGTCACTCAGGGCCTTGGCTCGGGCTTCTGCTGCTTCTCTGTGCTCCCCGGAGACTGCAGGGTCCAGGACGGCATACCCCGACACCCCATGGCGAGTCTGCAGGCAGATGTATCCAATCCATCCACCCATCGATCCATTCATCCATCCATCAATGCTAAGAGGGTGAGAAGGTGTGTCCAAGTAGCGTAGAAAAGGGAAACGGACGAAAATCGACATGGACTTCTTTCTTGCGGTTGCTGAACACAGAGAGTTGTCCGAAAGGAAGAAACGCTCCGAGAAAAGAGGTCCGGTGTGGCCTGAACGGCTAGCCCTCCAAAGGTCGACTCGCGTATTCATGTAGACAGCATTTTGATGACGCAGCAAGAAGCCAACCGAACAAGCAGGAAGGACAGCGAACCGAAAACCAATTTAATTTGAGGGTGGACAGAGAGTCGCTCAGAGAAGAAGAAACAAAGAGAGAAACAGGTACCCCCCCAAAATGACATGCAAAGCCGGCCGCGAAGGACCAGAGACATACAGGCAGGCCACAGGAGTGAGTGCACAAATGGGAAAAGAGAAGGAAGAAAGAAACTCAAGGCAGCGACTGACGAAGAGCGTTGCCACTGGGAGATTGCTTCCAGTGTTCACCTCCATGAACGACTTGTACATGTTGCCGACGGTCTGGCTCTTTGAGGGATTGTGCTTGTCGACGATCAGCCAGGCCTTCAGGAAGAACGCCAAGTCGGCAGAAACACCAAAAGGGGTGTCCTTTGCTGTTGCCCCTCTGCTATCAGCCATCATTTCACAACACGAGAAGGAAGGAAGGAAGGAAGCCGGATAGGCATGCATGCTCGTTATTGAGGACGATGTCAGAGGTTCTTCTCAAATCGGGGGACACACATGAGGCGGGCCTGAATTTTCGTTCTGGACTTCCACTGGCAAGAAAAGAGGAGCCCTCTGGAGCACCTTACTCATGCACAGACAGGCAGGCTGCCGAAGAAAATCGAAAGCGACGGACAAAAGGTGCAGGGGACTGGCTACCTTGATTCAGCACAGAGATGAAGCTATAATGCAATTATTAACACGCCGTGAAGCCTCGTTTCACGCAGCAACGGGAACGGTGCACACAGGTTGACGCACGCACAGACCTCCCTAGCTTCCGACCTTCCACAGGGCTGCATGTGAATGAAGTCACTCTCAAATCGGATGGGCACACTCTGAGGGAGTTCCGTTCGAAGTCGCAAAAGATCCTCGATGATCGGGGGTCTCTCACGGGCACTCGTCTGGGGGTTCTGCGGCTGCACATTCTCTCACACACACAGATCGAGAGAGACATGCAGAAAAACTACCATTTACCCACGATCTCATTTACGCGTTAAGCAATCTAGTCGCCTCCTTGCACGCACTCCAATTCCACAAAGCTTCTCAACGACTGGGGTTGACGCCAGTACACCACATACACATCGAAAACACACAGAGAGAGAGCACACGACACCAAAGGAAAACATCTGCGCCTGCATGTCCTCCTCACGTTCAGTCAGACCCTTTCTTTGCTTTTCTTGCCGTTCTCTCTTGAACACGTTCTTTCGGTCCCACTTCTTCTCTTCTCTTGCTTTCGTTTCTGTTACAAGCAGACAGACAGAACTCAGCAATCCAAGTCCCAAAATCGGAAGGCGTCAAAAAGAAAGACAGGCAGGCAGGCAGGCAGACAGACGCACCTCGTCAATTTCGTCCTCAATGAACTTGGAGTATTGCAACTCAGAGGGTTTGGGGGGGATGGCCCTGTACCACCACGAGTCTCTGACGGGCATCCAGTCCTCTGGCTTCCTTGTGGGCTCAAATGCCTTGTAGAGCTCCTTCATCAGAAAAAGAGCAATCGGGTCATTTTGGTTGACCATCTCCATCAGTTTCAGGTTCTTTCCATGAACTCGGGCTTGATGATAACCCAACCCCCTCCGTCCGTGCTCTTTCGGGTCCAGAGCCGTCGAGATACCCTGCTCCTGCGCACCCAGCCCCTTCCCTTCCTCCCATCCCATCTTCTTCAACATATCCTTTCCGAAGCCCCGAAGTCTCGTGCCGTCGTCGGCCTTCCTGCAAGGGTCGGGACGAAATGTGTGGAGTCGCGCGGAGATTCTTGGAGATGCATGAGTGGGAGAGGAGTGAGAGTGAGATCGCATTGCAGACGCTTTTACTTTCACATTGGTGCCCAGATCAGAACAAGAAGCCGGACAAAATACGGCACCGCAAAAGTGCAGTGAAGAGCAACAAAGAACAACGAAACAGTGCACACACGATGAAGAGATTCCGACAGAAGCACAGGAGAGGATCAGGCAAAACACGGTGGCACAATCACGCCGTCAATTAACGTACGTTCCTTTACCGGCAGCGAGACCTATCAACTCCGCACGAGCAGACGACGCAGGGCCCCAGCCTCCCATTCCGCCAAACATCGGAAGCTCTTCGTCTTTTTCCCCTTCCTCTCCATCGTGCTCACCCCCTCCGGCAGCACCACCGTTTTCAGCCTTCCCGTTCTCGTTCTCCCTCTCCATCTGCTCATCTCCATTCTCCTCGGCCTTCAAAGACTTCACAGCCCGGGGCAGCCCTGTCTCTCCCTCTTCTTCCCCCCCATCACTCGACCGCCGTCTCTTTGGAGCGGAACTGGAAGAGGAAGACCCACCTGCCTGCATCTCCTCCTCCTCCAACTTGACTGAAGGCAGAGCTGCGTGCCCCCCACCCCCATTCTCAAGAGCCCTCATTGAATAGCTCGTAGCACCTCCATTCTGAATTGCCTTCGGGCCCCGTTGTGCCATCCCTTTCAACGCTTTGGGGGGGGGGCTCGTGCCTTCATAGGACAACCACAAAAATTGAGGGTCACCGTCTCGCTCCCTCCTCAGTCGCTGGAGCGCATCATACGCTTCTTTGAAATCCGCCCTATCGCTCTGAATCCCCTGCACCTTCTTCCTCCTGCCCTGACGTGTCGAGTTGTTCTTCCCTCCATACAACATTTCTGCCCCCCCCACCCTGTCAATCTTCAGGATCCTCTGGTCCACTTTCAGGTGCTGGAGGTCGATCTTATCAATCACGACCTTCGCAGCCGAGTGCTTGTTCATCATGTACAACTTGTTGTCTGCCTGTCCCACCATGCCGTTCGAGTTCACCCATTTAGTCCAGTTGGCATTGATCGCCTGAAAGAAACAAAAAGAGAAAAAGAGGGAGGGAGGGAAGCAAATAAAACGAATGGTCACGCATGAATAGACAAACACAAACACATGCAGTGGATCTCGAGGGCCTGCCTGCAGGGAAGAACAGCACTGCCAAACCGATAGACAGACAGAAACGATGCATCAATCGCATCTCACTGCGCTCTTCTCCATCCACACCTCACTCACCGATTCCTGCATCGAGGCAAAATAATTAGCGAACTCGACGTGCTGGTCGTGGAACCTCTTCACCCCCTTCGTCCAGGACTCTGGAACGATAGGGCTGCATGCAGCCATCACACACACACACACACACACACACACAGGAAGAGAGAGAGAGAGAGAGAGAGAGAGAGAGAAACACATACACGCTCGCTCTCTTACATGCGATCATCAGCTTGCCCATTCCACCGATCGAGTGTTCTTGCAAAGCTGCCCGAACTGAAAGGCGCTCCTCGTAACACGCATACGGCCATTCATTCACGCTTCCAATACCCAACACTCTCCGCCAAAAAAACGAAGACAGGGAGCGCGCACACCAAAACAGAGGAAGAAGGAACGCTTCACTCAGTCAGATCAAAAGAGGACCAAGACGAAAAAAAAAAATGAATCTTTCAATCTGAGAGAGAAGGAGAGAGAGACAGAGAGAAGATGGAGATACAAGACAAACGACCAGAAGAGAGCAGGGAGGAACAAGGCAGACAAAAGAAAGAAAACACGGAGGCATCGGCTCGTTTGCAGCTTTCGGCTGTTCGTCTTGGCGGACAGACAGGAAACAAAATTCCTCTTTCTTTCTTTTTTCTTTTTTTTTCTTTCTTTCTTTCAAGGTCACGTTGGTCCTCTTGCTCCGGTACAGAACCACTTCGCTCCTCCGTTTCCCCCTTGCTGTCCTGCGCCATTTGTCTGTCACTTGCCCGTCTGCCTGCCTGCCTGATTGAGTGACTGACACTGAGTGGTCTGTGTCCATTCGGACGAACTCCTTCAACTTGGACATCAACAGGCTCCTGAGGGTAGTGCATGGGGATGCCAGGGGGGGAAGAGAGAAATGAACAAAGAAGGGAACCAACAGAGAGACAAATAGAGGGGAAGGAGAGAACTGAAGGTGTGTGTGTGTTTGGGTGCCTGCAGTGTCACAAGGGGAACCTCAGTGCGGCAGGGTCAGATGATTTCGTCATGTAGGACTAAACATGCGATCTGCATTTTCAGTCAAAGAAATCAGTGTCCGTTATCTCCATAGTCACTAGTCGAATGCACGCACAAACCACACTAGGCTAGGTACATGAGCTCAAAAGACTCTGCCTGCAATCTCCTTCCCTTCCTCCGATGCACCTTCCTGGTCGACTGGCCGAAAGAAAGACCGAAATAAATGCCCACGTGCGTACAATCCACGCACCTGAGTCCCTTGAACCTGAGTCCAATGATGTACGTCTCTCCGTTGCCTGCCTTGGACAGTTTGGGCTTCGAGATGGCGACTTTCTCGAACAAAAGATTGAAGAGGAACAACAGAGAGGCGCTGTGGTGTTCGAAGAGAGTGAAGGCCTTCTGGACGAAACTCCCGCCTGGACGAAGAAGAGTGATGGCCCAAAAGAATTCACAGAAATGGAGACCTGCCGTGATGTTCTCCTGGTCGTTTGCGTCGTGCTGAGAGTCGATCGACCTGTGACACAATCAATCGAAGACAACAGACAGAAGCAGGCACAACATTTATTTCTCACGGTCCACAGGTGCACTGATATGATCACACACACACGGACACTCATTGACTGCGCAGGTACTCGATTCTCTTCTTCTCTCGTGTGGCTCGTCGGACCGAGTGAGCCGGTCATCTTATTTGTACGCATGAGAGAGGTCGAGCGGAAAGACAGACCAACAAAGAATGCAACGGGGAGGGGTAGAGGAACGAAAAGAAAGACAGAAGCCTCCCCACTCCTCCTTGTTTCTTTTGCAGTCCCCGCTGGCATTGTGCTACTGGCTTGTCTCCCTCGATCCATCAGAGCCCTCCCTTCATCCAATCAGCTGAAACAAAACAAGGAACAAACTCCACCAGACGAAAGACGACAACCCCCCCGATCTGCCGACTATCCGACCCATGCACCCACCCGTCTGCTGTAACGATGTGAAAAAGGTTCCCCGGGTCCATCCGCCTTCCCAGAGTCTCACTGAAGCAATGCTTCCAGTTCTCTTTCGACATCACGTTTCCCGTGTCGTCCGCTCCTCTCCACCAGTGCTCGGGCGTTTGCCTGAAGGTGTCAGGAGGGGGGGGGGGGGAAGGCAAAACTTCTCGTACACTGTTGGCGATCGGGGAGGAGGGGCATGGAAGCCTTTCGAAAAAGGGAGGGTACAGGATAGGGTAAAGAGGTGAGGACAGCAGACAACCATAGACAGACGGGGAAACGCATGCCGAGAGAGAATCACCGCAAAAGAAGCAAGGGCGATGAAGGAAGAAAGCCTGCAGGGACATACGGCCTCAAACAATATTGTCGGGACGAAGGGAACCAATCATGCCGAACTTAGGGATAAAGAGATGAAGGGCGGTCTTTCTACCGCCTGACCTGTAGAAGGCATCGTCATCGATCATTGCGTTGAGGTTGTTGGCCTCATTGTATGGATTCAGAGAAACGGCTCTCCAGAACCACTTGAGATTGGGGTAGTAGGTCTTCAGGTAATGGTTGGTCGCGCAAATGAACCCGCCAGGGCACTCACAAAGATGACATGTCCTGTAGGTCCCTCCCCTAGCCTGTAGTGCTTCTGCGTCTTCATGCCTGATGACTTTGGATGATGTGTAGAGTTCCATCATTTTGATCCATGCACCTGTAATCATCTCAGGCTCTAGTCCATCAGGAGACTCGTGCTCCCTCCTCGAGTCTGCCTTCAGTTTCTTTCGAATCTCTTCTACGGCAAACCCCGTGTCGTTCGTCTTATTTGTGAACCTCTTCCACTGTTCGATGTCTACTGTGTCAAGCTGGGTCCTCGTAGTGTTCAGCGTCCTCTTTGCATCCTGCACCTCCGGAATTTCATAGGCCGAGGAGGGCTTCCCCAAGTCCTCCACAGCAGTGTGTATGCACCACGAGTACCCCTTGAGTTTACACTCCTGGAGGGGGCATGACTCAGAGCTGTACTTGCTCTTCAGGAAATCATCAATCCTGCAGTTCTCGAACACCTTGATCTTCTCCACAATCTCCTTGTCGAAATCTGTCATCCTTCAGGCTGAAGGAGAGAGGAGCTGTGGAGAAAGCAGGCCCTCTGTGATCTACGGAGTCCTCACAAATATTCTCAGTCTGATGGACGTCTCCGGTGTTTACCCCCCAACCAAACTCAGTTCAAGTCGCGTTGCATGACGGACAGATCTTCTCAAGTTCAATAAGAAAGCCTTCCGAAGAGAGAAAAGGTGGGTTGGAGGGGTCCAGTCAAGCCAGCTGCGAAAAGTGTGAAGTTTCTTCGACAGGTCCGACATTTTTTCTGCATGATGACTCGACGATCGATTTGAGTGTCGAAGTCTGAGGCGCCGGCCGCGCGGGCCGGCAGTGTGGCCCGGCACGGGCCGCGCCGTACGTGACCTATAGCTGCTTGCGGCCGGGGCCGGGCCGCCGCATGCGCGCGGCCCCAAATTTAAGTTGCCCCAGCCGGATTTCATCCACATCCACTGCTTCAAGCCACTGCTAGCCACCATACTGTCCAAAGTTATGAAACGACAACCGTTCGCCCCCCCTGGGCAGCCGGGCGCTTAAGTACACGTTTTCCCCCGGGTCGTAGGCTAGGTCTTAGGCACCGTAGTACACCGTAGAAGCCCTTAATTCAAGAATTTGATACTAAAATTATAAAACATCAAATAACAATTATTGATAATTATTGACAACGATTTTTAAAGATATTTTAAAAAAAAACAATCAATTAAATGGTTTAAAAAATCATTTTTTTAAAAAAGAATAATATTACTTTTCATAACTGAATAATATTTACTAGTTATCACAAGACTGAATCGGGGGATTCGGGGCATGCATTTCAGTCTTGAGTAGTCCTAAGAAGTCCCCTAGAACGTCCCCTCCAAGATGAACCCGATCTGTCAATCACATAGGAAGCTCGATCTTTGCACCACAGTGACTGTTAAACATGTAGAAAGATTGATGTCTGAAGGCAGTAAGGCAGGTAAGAACAACGATTCTCGGAAATTTACACAGCAGCTAAGCACACAAGATATTAAAACACAACAAACGCACCTCCTGAGACTTCCCCGCCGGGTCTTCTAGATCTAGACGCTGATATCAGTCAAAAGATTTGATTCCAGATCGAAGCTATAGGATCGAGGGAAAAGGGAATGCGTTACAGCAAAGAGTAAAAAAGGGAAGGAAGGATGCAAAGTCAGATAGGGGAAATTCAATCTAACCATCAGCTATATGCCTCTCTTCTGCTGTCTTCTTGAGCTGCATTGTCAGAACAAATCAAAACGAAACCTTTCCAAGGAAAAAAGGTGAAGAGACTGCAGAGTTTGGAGATATGTTGCCAAAAGCCGTCTCTTGTATTCTCCCACAAGGGCTGTTGCTTCTGTCTTGTTGGCGCTTGGCAATGCCGGCAGATGGCTGGTAAAGGCTCCTCTGATTTTTCTTTTCCAAAGCCGGTCTCTAGTCCCCTGGAGTCAGCAGTGGTAAATCAGCTGAGCGCCCTTCTGGATGTGAAACTGAAGGTTCACTCGGAGGACCTCAACAGATCGTTTACCAACCAGTTAGAGCCGGTGAAAACCCAGCTCGCAGCCCTCACCCAGGGTCAGGCTGAGGACCGAGAATGGCTTAGCGGCTTGGAGGGGGAGATAAAGGTTCTGAGAGATGAATTCACCAAACTAAAGGAGAAATCCCCTAGTGCAGATCTCTTCAAAGTGGCTGAGGAGAAGAGACTCCGCACCCGAGAGATCCAAGGACTCTTCCTGAGCAGGGGCCTAATCTCTTTCGACCGGGATCTAAAAAAGTTCCTGAGAGACTGTGCCAGATACCCCCAAATCTCCAATATGTGATTCGAAAAAGCAGAAGCATTTTCTGTAGCCATGATGTCAACGATTAAGAGCAAGTCTTTGTGAAAACCCAGACCCAACCCGAAGAAACCAAACAAGAAGCTCGGCCAACCGAAAACGACTCTTGTGTTTGACTCGGATGATAATGCGGAGAAGTGTGACAAGCTCTTTGGTGAGCGGTTTTGCATAGAAACCAAAGACAAGAGACTGTTCTTTTGCCGTATACCAAAAAACGAGCAGCAGAAGAAACAGTCAAGGGTTTGGTGGGTGAGGGGAGTACTCGTCTTCCCTGATGCTCACGATGAGGACTCCGAGGAGGTGAAGGAAGCAAAAGAAGTGGTCGCGAAGGAGGGGGATGAGGACAGGTCGAGGCCAGCCGTAAATCCAGCCCTGCACACTGCGGATGCACCTCCTGAGCTGCAAGGGGCGTCTATAGTTTTCTACCCCAGGAGCCATGGTCCCCCCGCAGGGGCCATAGCTCGGCCTACCCCCATAACTGCCCCCATGGTAGCCCCCATGTACAGCTTCCCGTCTTAGACTAGCTTCCCATCTCCGTACCCTTACCACCAGAGGTATTCGGACGGAATGCTGAATGGACCCTAACCCCTGCCTGCCCCACATTTCTTTCCCAATTCCCAACCGGTGCTCGGCCTCAATGGGGGTGTGGGCTCTGAACAAGCTGGCATGGTGCCGGTCGGGGGGGGAGAGGAACGGCAGGAGACGACGGTGGAGTCCGGGCCCAAGGCCTCTTCAGTTCATTCGCAGACATTGATCGATCCCACCAGACCCCACCCGCATCTCCCGCAAGAAGGGGACAGATCCGACAGAGAGATGACGCACCGGCATCATCAGCCCCTCCAGCAAGGCGGGAGAAGCTCGGAGGAGGGGATGAGTCCGATAGAGAAATGTTCGAGGAGCCCGATTCTCCGAGAGAAGAGGAGGGGGATGGCCTTCCGGGCCCTCAGGCCTGAAAGAAGTCGGGAGAGGGGAAAAGGATTCGAACCCCTCCCGTGCCGGTACATAACGGATCCCTCGGAGACGATGAGGCAGGTTGTGTGAAGTTGAGTCGTTTGCTGACGAGGAGAAGGGCGTTGGTATGTGAGATGGAGAAACGAGCAGTGGCGATTCAGACTCTTGAGGAAGAAATAGACAGAATCAGTAAGAGAAAGAAAATTAAGGGCAGAGAGCGAGCTGTGAATTGTATCCTCCAGGCTGTGGAAGAAGTTGGGCTGTTGGGGTGGTTGAGATCAGGGACTGAAGGGGGGGTGGGAAAGCGTTGCGAAGGGGTATGTTTAGGAGGGAAGGAACGTTCCCCTGTCTCGGTTACGAACCAGTTTGCGCTCCTTGAAAATTGTGTAAAGAAGTTTTCCTTTCGGTCTCAAATCTTTTTCCAAAAAACGGCATTCCCTCTGTCACATTGTGTTGTTGAAACCTCTGATGGAAATGATCACACCATTGGACCGACGACACCTTGCGACGAGCCCATAGACCCCAGTGACCGACTGGGGGAGGGGGGGACGGATAGGCTGGGAGGAACCACGGTCTATCTAATGCTGGTCAGTGGGGTAGGGAAGGTTTCTGATCGCACTCCCCTTCATGCTTTTTCTGAGAAGACACAGTTTCCCCCCCCTCCCCCTATGTGCAGGTCACGGCAGGGCGGAGGGAGATAGACAAGGAGACACTTCAGGGGGGCACAGAAAGGGACTTGCGGATGGCCTTCTGGAAAGAGGTGGGGCCAAAGACCTCCGGATTTATTGGAGACGGGAACTCCAAAGAGTCAGGGTGGGGGGTTGAAGGGAGGGGAGGGGAAACAGCAACTTGGAGGGAGGGACATAGAAGAGGACTTTGTAGGCGGGCAGGGAGGGAATGAAGTATGCGATCACAGTTATGTACTGTAAGCTCGGCTCATGCATGCATAGAAGAGAGGCCTTCTCGGTAGATTTCAGACAAAGAACATATAACAGAACGCCATCTTCTCCAGCGATCACATATGATATTCACACAGGTAGGACACCTTCGCTTCTCTCGGATGCATCGACTCTTAATACACGCCACTCTCCTCTCGAAGTAGCTGACAATATCATCTCTTTGGATAAAGAAGAACATATGAGGGTAGAAGGTATCGAATGGAAGGTGACAGATATATGTGATGTTTCTTTTCCTTTTCTTTCACTTCCTCTTCCTCTCTCTCTCACTAGGGTGGGGGGAGGGGGAAAGAACCAACCAACGGGGAAGACAAGAGGGAAAGGAAATGGAGAGACGAGGAAAGGAACGGATAGACGGGGGGAGAAAGGAAAGGGGAGTAACGGAAGAAGCTTCAAAAGGAATAGAGAAAATGAAAAAGGAAAAGACAAAAGAGGGGGTGACGGCCCGGATCCTCCAGACGCCTCGGGGAGAAAGAAGTCAAAGGAAGAGAGGACCCAATGCTGCAAATATAGTTGTGCTGCGAATAGCATCTGCAACCGCTGTAGGTGCGCTAAGCTCAAAAAGGCTTGCTGGAACTGTTCTCTAGGAAGACAGGGCAAATGTCAGAATCCTTTTAGAAATTCTTCCCCCTTTGCTTCTTTTTCTTCTTCTTCTTCTTCTTTTTCATCTTCTTCTTCTTCTTCTTCTTCTTCCTCTTCTTCTCCCTCCCCTTCTCCTTCCGTTTCCTCTTTGTCTTCTTCTTCTTCCTCTTCTTTTTCTTCTTTTTCTTCTTCTTAGTCTTCTTTTTCTTCTTCTTCTTCTTCTTCTTCTTTGTCTGCTCTTTTCTTTTCTTCCTCTTCCGCCAGACCCAGCAAGGGAAGGAACGAGGGGGGCAACGGATAGGGAGGGGAGGGGGGGGAGAGGCCAGGCCACCGGATGGACCCTTCTTCTTCTTTTTCTTCTTCTTCTTTTTCTTCTTCTTCTTCTTCTTCTTCTTCTCCTTCTTCTTCTTCTTCTTCTTCTTCTCCTTCTTCTTCTTCTTCTTTTTCTTTTTCCTCTTCTTCTTCTTCCTCTTCTTCTTCTTCTTCTTTTTCTTCTTCTTCTTCTTCCTCGGTGGCAGGCAGTGGGGGGAAAGACTAGGGGAAAGAAGGAAGGGGGGGAGGGATTAACGGAAATAGAGCCGCGCGAGATTTGTCAGGTTATGCTGGGAAAGAGGGGGGCTATCCAGCTGGACCCCTTCCCCATCCCGGCCTGATCGACCCATTGAATGCATGCATGCAGGTTCAAAATCCTGTGAACTCTCTTTCTCTCTCCTCTTTTTCTCCTCTTTCTGGATCTGCTATGGCCGAAAAACCTTTTCTCTTTGCATCTTCGCATTTTTTGTCTTCTTCCTCTTCCTTGTTGTTTGCTTATAATAAGAGTGAGCTGGGACTCGACGGAGGATCTGATCCTGCACTGAATCGCAACTCGAGTGAAGTTTTGCTTTCACGGCCTTTGCCGTCATCTAACGAGCTTTCTTGCTCGAGGGGACAGGGCCTTCCGTCCCCTTTTTCTGGATCGCCACGCCTTAAAGTTTCTGACTCTGAGTCCTTTTCCCCGCGAGGGGATCTCCCTCCTATTTATCAACCTTCCTCTTTTGTGCTAGCCTTAACACTCCTCGTCCCACGCAGCAAGAAAAGGAGGAGAAAGAAACGAAGGAGAGATCGTGATATTCTGGATGATTCTTCTTCTTTTTGCTCTGCTGCCTTGCATGCTCCTCCCAAATCGTCCTCTTCTTCTTTTTCTTCTTTTTCGGATTCTTCTTCTCCCTCCTCCCCCCCCTCTTCTTCTTCTTCATTTTCTTCTTCTCCTTCTCTACTTGTATTAGGGTATAAAAGGTTACACGGTGGTGAGAGATGGTTTAAAATCAGGCGCTCTCCTGAGTCTGGTCTCGAATGGGTAAAAGAAAGGGACTTGATAAAAGAAAGGTCGGAGGATGAGAGAATAATCATACAGAAAGCCGTGGGAGAGTATTGGAAGATGAGAAGAGGCAAGTTTAAGAAGTGAGGGAATGCTTGCTACCAGGACTTAACGGTGTCTCACCCACGGGACCGTCTGCGCTTTGCCTATATCAATATGGGAGGATTGCAGCGGAAGATAAGAAATGGAGACATTCGTTCATGGCTCACTGAAACGGATGCAGATGTTGTGGTTCTGGTCGAAACACAACACCTGTCCTGCGATCTAGAACTGGGGGGCTAGAAAGGAGTAAATTGGTCACAGGGAATGGAGAAGGAGAAAGACAAAAGTCTATTCCGCTTGTGCAGACAAAGAAATCCGGTCTGGAGGCGTATGCATTTTGGTCAAATCTGACCGTTGGGGGGAACTCAGACCAGAATTTGAGCTAGTAGGGCCGAGCATTACCAGGGTGGCTATCCACTCGTCGGGTAGAAAACTGCATGTGTTTGGGGTATATTTGTCGGGGGGTTGGGCGAATCATAAGAAAGATGACATGAAAGAGATTCTGTTAGATTCCCTGTGCTCTGTCCCCCTGGGAGAGCCCAGAGTGGTCCTGAAAGACCTCAACTCTTACACAGCATCGCTCTGTCCAGAAGGCCTCGAATGGAATCGTAAGCAACTGTTTGAACAGGATGAATCCACCGGCTCTGACGAGTTGGCTCCCTCTTTTATCCGGCATTCAGAATGCAAGCAGTCAGTCGACCCCATGGGCCGTGAAAGCAACCTACTTATCCTGAATGGTCTGCAAGGGAAGTGTGGGGGCAAAGACTTCCGCTTTTCGGGTGTTTGTACCTGTAAATCAAAGAACACGAAAAAAGAGGCATCCGTTGTTGATTATGCATTGGTTGACCCTTTCCTTCTCTCCTCTTGCACTGACCAGGAAATCGCTTTCAATGGACTGATTGACTCCGATCATGACCATGCATCTATCTGTTTTTCTCTCCTCTCTTCTTTGCTTAAGGCTACAAGAAAGCAGACGGATACCCTATCCCTGCAGCAGTGCCCCCCGCTTTACAGATCCATCAGAAAGGCAGCGGTGAAAGATGAAGATTTGCTGCTAATAGCGGCAGCAGCAAAAGAGCTGGTGGGAGAGACATGTATTATAGAGAAGTTGAACCATTCGAAGAGCCTTCCCTTCCCCCACCCCCTCTTGTGTCTTCCTCCCCACCCTCCTCGACAGCCTTTTTGCCCTCTTCTTTGAGCTCTTCCCCAGTGAGCCCTCAAGATAAGAAAGACCGGGTGAAAGCCTTAGCCACAGCCTGGTGTCAGGTTTTGGTTGGGCTGGTGAAGGAAGTAATAGTAAAAACGACAGAGAAGCAACAGCCTCCTACCTTCAAAACGTTGTTTAGAGAGAAGGAAGGGTGGTGGGATGAGGAATGTAAAGAGCTGCAGGAATGCCTGAAGAAAGCAAGGAAAGAAGTTGAAGACTGTGCAAGTGGGGTGGAGAGAGAGTTAAAGCAGGAAAGGGTGGAAGACATCTTAAAGAAAAGAAGAGAGATCTTCCGGCAGAAAAGGAAGAGATATGAGAGAGTGGAAACTGAAAAAGCAAAGACACATTTGCTTAATGACCCCCTCTTCCTTTGAAAAGAAAAGAGAAACTTGTCGAAAGACGGTCTGAGACCAGGGGCAAGAGACTTCTCAAACCATTGGGCACGGGTTTTGGGGGAGGGCAAAGAATTGCCAGAGCCTGATCCGGAGACGGAGCCCTCGAAGCAATTCATTTTCTCGTATAAGCAGGTGACTGATCATCTGAGAGGAATGGATAGAAAGAAAGCGGCAGGGCTTGATGGCATCTCTCCTTAACAACTCGACCTTTGTTTTTGTTACTCTCCCATCTCTCACTTCCTTTTGTTTGTTTTCTTTAATTTAATGCATGCATATGCATGTTAGCCTGATAACTAGAATTTGTTGAGAATCGTACCCGTCCCGAAAGGTCCCCCTTTACCACAGCCGAATGACTGGCGTCTAGTCCATGTCGTTAACCCCGTTGCAAAGCTCTTTGGTCTCCTTATGGATGATAAAATGTGCCACCGGCTCCCAGCACGCCTTCAGCAACTGCATCTTTCCCCCGAGAGGCAACCCAGACAGACTCGCAGCCAGACCAATCACCACCTCCATTGCACGCTCTGCACTGCGTAAGCATGCTTCAATCGACCAAGTCAAATCCCCTCCCTCAAACAGAAGGCAACCCAAATATTTGTACTGATCACACCAGTCTGCTTCCTTCTCTTAGTACAAAATCATGCCGTTACAGTCCTCGTGGGATTTACAAAGGCGCAGGACCCTGGTCTTCTTCAGATTAACATTCAACCCCCACTTTCCGCAATACCCCTCCAGGGCATCGAATTTTGCTTGGAGGTTGGCTGCTGAGATCATCAGCGTAGCCTATACTTCCCGATAAGACAGGGACTCCAAGGTTGGGAGGCGATTAACAACTTGCGGCTCCGGTTTGTTCGATGGGCGGCCCGACTTCCGGTCAGGAGTTTGCATGTACCCTCTCTTTTGTCTGTTAATTTAATGTCTGCTCGCGCGCTCTTGTGTGCTCGTTTTGCTTCATTCTGGATTGCACTTAGCCGTTCGTATCTCCGTATTCTTCAGGCTCTTTTAAATTTATGGAAGGGTCCAGCGGGGCAGAAGCAAAGAAGAGCCGTCAATGGTCTGTTCAGATGGGCAGGCCTTGACTTTTTGACGTCTCTCCCTGTCCGGAGCTCAGAAAGACGGGCCCCGAAGGGGAATTTGTTTATTTCTGCCAAAATGAAGGACGCCTGGGGAATGGAATGCATGAAAAGGGGAGACAGGGAAGAAAGGGGCAACTTCTCCCTGTCTGCCTCTTTATCAGGACTACAGAGAGCTCTTCCGTCTTCTTCACATTTTTCTCTATTTCTTTTGTCTTCAAAGAATGGCTCCAAGGTACGGATGTCCTGTCTGCCGAAAAGTGCCTTATGTAAGAAGATTGAGCCACTCCTAAGGGCATTGACACTAAATCGGAAGGGTCTGACGGGGGGGGCCAACTCTCTGGGAGAGGTGTTTTGTCTGGCAGAGGGTTGTTCAAATAGAAGAAAAATTGATGATCTCTGGCACCGGCTTTCAGTATGCTCTAATTAGGTAGAAGCAAGAAATAAACTAAACAAAGTGGTAGAGGGAAAGAAAGTGAAGCAAAGGATTCAGAGAGAAGGAAAGGAATTGAGGGATTGGATGCAGCCGAAACAGAGGCGAGGAAGATGCTACTTTTGGCTTTACAAGTTGATCCGTATGAAGCATGCAGAGCCGTTTGCGATCTTTGTGACTCACTATGCACGCCTGTTTCTGTATGAACGCGACCTTTTCTTCTTTTGTTCGACTCTTCTATTGCCACTTCCAACGCGCATACTGCTTGTGAGCTCACCAAGCGAGCACTTCAGGGGATCTCGCGCTTAGGCTTATCTCTAGAGTTGAGTGATTGACGATCTCTTGCATGAACATGGGCTGCTGGGAGCACGGCTCCACTCTAACAAAGCCAACTTCATTCATTCATTCAATTATTGACAACGATTTTTAAAGATATTTTAGAAAAAAACAATTAATTAAATAGTCTAAAAAATCATTTTTTTAAAAAAGAATAATATTACTTTTCATAACCGAATAATATTTACTAGTTGTCACAAGACTGAATCGGGGGATTCGGGGCATGCATTTCAGTCTTGAGTAGTCCTGAGAAGTCCCCTAGAAAGTCTCCTCCAGGATGAACCCCGTCTGTCAGTCACACAGGAAGCTCGATCTTTGCACCACAGTGACTGTTAAACATGTAGAAAGATTGATGTTTGAAGGCAGTAAGGCAGGCAAGAACAACGATTCTCGGAAATTTACACAGCAGCTAAGCACGCAAGAACATCCAACTTTGCACAACAGACAGGCAGGCAGGCAGGAAGATCAAAGCTTGCACGGCAGCCAAGCACGCAGGAAGATTGCTGCGGTCAAGCGCACGAGCACATCAACCTTTGCACTTCAGTCACGCAGGTAAGCACATCGACTTTTGCGATTCAGTCACACAGGCAAGAAGATCGATCTTTGCACGGAAACTCAGGCAGGCAGGAAGCTACAAATTTGCACAACAGTCAGGTAGGCAGAAAAATCGAGCTTGGCCCTTTAATTTTAGATTCCAGAAAAAGAGCGAAGTCTGCCAGGAGAGAAGGAAATGGCCACTGACAGGTACATCTGCGTTGATTCAGCAGTCACGAAGGAACCATGTAGATTTACAGCACAAGGAAGGAAGAAAGAAAAAACAAGCTACGCAGCAATGGGCTTAGGTTGGACTCTCTCGAGCGACGTGGTGGTTGATACTGCTGAGCAAGCGGAGTGAAGACAAAATCGAGGTCCAAGGTCTGACAGTGTGCAGCGGTCTGCATGCTTGTCTGTATGTGTGTCATCTCCGTGAAAATCAACCAATACACAAAACGGCCACCCGAGACTTCAAAGCCCCTCGAATTTCGAGCCCCTGGGATTTCCAAACAAACAGCAATCCCAAGATTCCGACTCAAGGTTTTAGTTAGGACCTCTCAGGGATGAATAATTAATGGCCACTCTGTCCTCATCAAGTGGACCTACACAAAGAAGCAGAGTACAAGATACTTCGATCGGACCGATACCCGTCGTCGAATGTATCGAAAACTCCTAAACCGAAGGAGAGGTCCAGCTGTCAGAATAAGTCAAGTTAAGAAGCTTATACAGAAGCGCACGGGGAACTAGAGGGCAAAGCCCAGGAGAAAGATGAGGTCATGAGCAAGGAGGCTGAAGACTCTAGCAGCAGCTAGACTGTAGGACTGTCGTGAATGCAGTCAGTAGGATTTCCCCCCTCCTCCATCTGAGGCGATTCGGATCCGCTTGACGCGACCTGCACGGAGGGCAGAGGAATGAGGGGTCCACGCCACGTGCAGAGACAGAGAGAGACTGACGTACTGTGATGCAAGCGCAAGCCCGATCTGCATGCGAAAGCCGATAGATCGGAGGCCGCCTTGTTCCTCGCCTGGGTCTCCAGTGTAGGCCTGTCTGCTTGACTGTGTACAGAAAATTTGCATGTGAACGTGTTCTCAGATAAGCTGCATGAGACGTCAGAGGCATGCTGTCAGCTAGAACCAGAGCGAGGGTTACTCAGAAAGAGAGAGAGAGAGAGAGAGAGAGAGAGCGAGCGAGAGAGAGAGAAAGAAAGAAAAGGCAGTGCGCGGACGCTCGATCAACCACACCTGGAAGCAGAGCACACCGGAAGGATACGCAAACCTGTTCAGCTTATCACCGCCCGCGGACCACCTCACCGGGGCGATTTACACCAGGCAGCAACCCATTCCCGACCGAGGCTTCTAGAGCCCCCCCTACAGCCAGTCAAAAACCCCGCACACACCCACCTGTGATCGATCTGCCAACTCGTATACAGAGAAGAGGTGGGCCTTCTTTGTGATAGAGAGGCAGACATCCTAGCTTGAGGCGAAGCATACATGTTCCGCGCACCTGGTCCATTTTTCAGGATGTGGAAGCTGCAGACATACATGAAAACGGAAAAATCAACTTCCACATATGTGTACCCACCATTTGAGTCATCCTTTGCTTGAAGTGTGTCCGCGTTCTCAGCGAAGGGAACCACCAATCCCCCTCTGTTGCTTGAGTTGAAGGCAAATCCTGCATGCATGGGGACCACACATTAATTGAGGCATCATGCGCAAGTCGATTTGAGACAAGCCTTCAAATAAGAGAAGACAGACAGACAGACAGACAGACAGACAGGCAGGCAGGCAGGCAGGCAGGCAGGCAGGGAGGCAGGAAGGCAGGGAAGCAGGGAGGCAGGGAGGCAGGGAGGCAGGGAGGCAGGGAGGCAGGCATCTAGGCAGGCATCCAGGCAGGCAAGCAGGCAGGCAGGCAGGGAGGCAGAGAGACACACAGATAAATAGACAAATAGAGCGACACAGAGACAAGAAGACAGAGAGACAGAGAACGACAGAGAGACAGACGGACACTATCTCTTTCAAGTTTTTTGTTCCTTTCTCGCTGACTTATAAGTCAAATCAGGGAGAAAAGGCGGCTGGCTGATTGAAGAATTGAATGATTGATGGATGAAACTTTTTTTCGCCTCTTCTCTTCTCTAACTTCTCTCCACATTTCCCCTCTCTTTTCTTTTTTCCTGTTTTGGTTCTTCCCTCTGCTTCAGGCATACAAACAGACACATAATTTTGACAGAACTTGCGAGAAAAAAATGCAGGTCACAGGAGTACAAGAATGTACACAACGGACGCAGGGATTTTCTCAGAAAGAGAGAGAGAGAGAGAGAGAGAGAGAGAGAGAGAGAGAGACGAGTAAATGCATGATCAGGATAGAAGACAGTCAGTGACACTCAGTTCGAGCGGCTGAAAGAGAAGTCTGAGCGAGCTGACCAAGCTTGAGGATTCCTTTTGCTTGTCGTCTACAGAGTTGAGAGAAAGCGTGAAAGGCCCTGAACTTTCTGCAAACCACGTCCGTAATGCGTCAAGCCCCTCCCTACACCTGAAGAAAATTGTGAAAGCATTCTTGTGCTCTTCCGACAAAAAAACAAAAGGGCAATTGTGAAAGCATTCTTGTGCTCTTCCGACAAAAAAACAAAGGGCATTCTTGTGCTGTTCGGACAAAAAAACAGAAGGGCAACACATTGACTTTCACTTCCATGTTTTCTCTCGATCCCTTGGGTCACTCCCTCACTCGCTCACCCATCCGTGCATATATCTACCTACCTGCCTGCTGACTACTCATTCATTTGCGTATGCAGCCACTTCCCGTCATTTTCGCATTCACTTCCCATCTATTATCCTCACACCATTCTCAATTGTTACTCTGATCATACAAAGAAATTCATTGTCTGTTGAAGAGGTCTGTCTGACACACCTTCTGCATCTTTGATGACTGCCGCAACAGCGACACAGAGAGCGGGTTTCTCATTCCTTCCCCCCCAATCTGGAAGAGCCACAGTAGTAAAGGGAAATTCAACGTACTGAGAGCCTCTTTGAGAGACAAAGGGGAGGATCCGTAAACATCCTGAGACACAGCGATGGCCACCGTCTGTCTGATTTCTTGAGAAGGATCTGCTATCCTCTCTCCTGCTTTCACCGCTTTCGCTGCGTCCACTTCATACGCGACGACGAGCGAAGCCACCCTCTCGTCAAGCCCCCCCAGAGCATCTGCGAGGACATCCGGGCCCTCGTCATCCCATGCACCGTACCGACCGACCCCGCAGAAATTATTTCAGGACTTTCCACGCATTACACATGTATGCCAAGTGGCACATTCGTTGAGAGGGGTCGTGGAGATGGATGTGCGGCGCGATTGCCTCCACTGCCTGCAGCTGATCGTCTCTGACTGCTGCAGCGAAGGTTTCCTCATCAAAGACAACTGGAGGATTCAGTTCTGGTGATCGCAGCCACTGCAGAGCCGCAAGGTTTCCCTCACGAGCTGCTGCTTCTCCAGGAGGGTACGATACCGAGCTCAGCAATCCCCCATCTCTGAGAGAAGCTCTGAATCGGACCAGCCTCATTCCATCCCCTCCTCCAAATCTTTCCTCTGCCCTCGCATCCCCCCACTCCCAAAGGGCCTGTGCAACCTCTCTGCAGCCCCCTACAAGGGCCGCGCTCACTGCAAGCGAGACGACCTCCTCCCAGGAAATGCCGGGGTGGATTCTGAGCATCAGCTGCTGCGCTGTCTGCTGTTGCCCCTTCAAACAGTGGCACACGAGCAGCGATAGATCGGGGATCCAGTGAAAGCTCATGACGCCGCCGCGCACAAGAGATCGGAGCACCTGTGCAGGCAGTTTTCGCAAACGGTGCAAAGTCGCATTGCTCGACTTCTTTAGATCAACCCGCAGGTTGAGCCTCAACCCCCTTCCCATTGCCGCAATGCCCGCACAAAACCTTGCAAAGACGTCCCCATGCCCCTTTTCCACTCCCTCGAGAGCGAGTTCTTTCAATACAGGTTGCATGGAGCCTCTCAGTCTGGGCTCGATCAGACCGATTGTCTCCTTAAGTGCGGGCAGGTTCGCAACCCTTGCAAACCCCCTTGCCACTGACAGCAGAGTCAAAATAAGTGACATGAGAGAGTTGCTGTGAGGGTGAAGGAGGGGAGCTTCAGGGCTCAAGAGTTGCTGGAGACGAATAGCCACTGCTGGCAAAAAGCAGGACCACGAGACAATCTTCTAATCTCCAACCTCTGCCACACGGGTGTAAAACTTGTGAGCGGGTAGGTTTGGCAGGTTGCCGACGCATTGACAGAATGAGTCAGAGAGGGGAGGGACCAAGAGGCTTTCCACGTCAGACTCCCACTTTGTTCTGTGTGAAGGACTTTCTTGTGTGCTGTCCACACATCGTTTTGCCCATTGGGCTGTCTGAACAAGGGGGAGGAGTGCCTTGAACCCGGTCGATAATCTGAAAAAGCAGGTAGCCAATCGGCCCGTTGCCTTGAGTGACGGCCTGGAGGTTTGCTCGTCTGTTTATATCATGCGAGCGTCGAGTGACGACCATCATTCCCGACTTCAAGTCAAAGACGACTCTCTAGGGATCGGTGGAGCTTCCTTGGCACTCCACCTGCATCCATGCGCATGCCCAGAAAGAAAGCAGGGTCGCTCGGCGAAGAAGTCACAATTAAACCACTGGAAAGAATATCGATTACTGTTTGTTTGTTGTGCATTGTTCCTTTGTTCTTCTAATTCTCTCTATCATGACCGTCCACTTATCTTCTTCCCAACTTTCCCATCCCTCTTCCCATCCTTCGATGATGACAGAAGAAGAAAAGAGAAGACATTTTGGGGCAGGTGTTGCGTTTTAGACACAAAAAGCTGCTCTGTATTGGAAATAATTTTTTTTTTTAATATAATTTTGCGTCTAAAACGCAACAGATGTTCCCCACTTTCTGTGGGCAACACATGCATGATCATGCCGAGGCCACTAGCTGTGAGGTCATGCATGCATCCAAGCGCTTCGGGGGCCTCGGCGTCAATTTGGTGCGCATGCTTTGAACTCCGAGCTTCAGGTCAGAACTTCGATCAAGGATGAAATT
The DNA here is from genome assembly GCA_018398765.1 of Chromera velia. Classification (NCBI taxonomy): domain Eukaryota; family Chromeraceae; genus Chromera; species Chromera velia. The sequence continues at coordinate 88,566 of JAHBMJ010001240.1, read as the reverse complement.
AAGGTGGACGCGTGTCACCGCATGTGATTTCTTCTGATACCAACCGAAGAGTTCTTCCTCTGGCAGCCGTTCAAGCGATGTTTTTTTCCCCATGCCTGGGGCTCAGCCATCCTTCCGATAGGTGTTGACAAAGAGCACCACCCGACTTGTTGGCCCTCTTCGACCGAGAGCATTGATTCAAAGTTGCAATACAGTAAGGAACAGATTCCCGTTGTTGGTTCGTTTGTCCAGAGATGTTCTTCAGACTCTTTCTGTCCTTCAGTATCTTGTTTCTCACCACCTCTGCTATCGAGGTGTGTGTGTATCGAGACTCCCACTGTCATCAATCAAATTTCGCAGAACCGTGCACAGAAGGATGCCACAAAGATCCGGGTGGGAGGGGTGTGTTCCTTCGGTTCGAACTGGACGAAGACGATTCTTCACTGAAAGAGTCGGTGTACACGGATGCAGAATGTAAACAATTGAAGGAAACCGTCGCAGTATCACTCGCCGACGGATCAGGATTCGAAGCAGAAACATGCACAAAGGTGTCGAACGGGGCAGAGCTTTGGGGCGGAACGACTGACCTTTACTTCACGTACGAACTCTGCCAAGCCCCCACGAGCCAACCCCGAGAGAAGGCCTGCTCCTACGTCCTCGATGAGTGTGGAGATCACGAGGTGCGTCTTTGAATGAAATGCAAATGGAACGAAAACGGAATCATTGAATGGGATTTGTTTATATATACAAACATATATTAGTATATACACAGATATACATATATATATTCCGCATGCGTTCCATCAAGTCATTTCCCCGACGATTGATTTATCAGTTTTTTCAAGGAATGATCTATCCTGTGCGCCTCTTCACTTTTCTCTGCAGGCCGCGACCTGGCTCTCCCTCTACTATTGTACTCTGGAGGGCCCCCGGATGCTTTCATATGCAGACGCGCGGGAGCTGGTGCTCTGTCTGTGCTTCTGGGGACTCCTGGGGTTTCTCATCTTCTACCTTCTCCAGTGCGTTGCCTCGACTGCCGATGTCATCCTCGCTCCTGCTCTCGGGAACATTGCAGAGCTTCTGAAGATCTCACCTGCGGTTACTGGCGCAACCTTTCTGGCTTTGGGCAGCGGGGCTCCTGATGTCTTCTCGGGTATAGCAGCGGCAAAGAACGAAGACACAGGTGGGCACACCAGACCGCATGCGTGTATGCACATCAGGCTCTTTCCCTGCTTCTTTCTTTGAAGGAATCTTTTGCATTGCGGCGAAGGCATCGACCTAAAATGTACGCTGCGCAGACGGACGAAGCTAGTGCAACCCGGTAGTCTTCGGCTTGAGTGACTTTCTGGATACGAGGGGGGGCTGAATGTCTGCTTTGCCCTTGAAAGTTTTATGAGCTCCATTCGTTTTGCTGACTCGTCCGCAAGCACGCTCAGTCACTCGTCTGTCGTTTGCTGACTTGTCTGTACCTTCGCTCAGCGACTCAGGTGTCGGTCTGTTCTTCAGCTCTCCGTTGCGATGTTCGCGTTTGCGCATTTTCCCAGCTCAGTCATGTACTTGACTGATGTGTTTTGCTCTCACACACACACACACACACACACACACACAGAGAGAGAGAGAGAGAGAGAGAGAGAGAGAGTTCTTTCTTCTTTGTTGTTTTTGTCTTCTTGTCTGGTCTTCTTGCCTGCCCGCAGTGTTCATCGGGGTGGGTAACTTCGTTGGAGGTACTGCGTTCATCACCTTGGTCGTTGCGGCTGTGGTTGTCCTGACGGTGATCAACAGCGAGAAGGGAAGACAGAGCCGCAACGTGGGGGCAATGGAGGAGGGCCTCACACTGCACGGGGGGCAGTCGGAGTCGGTCCTCAACAGCACAGGGGGTGTGCCTGTGCAGGTCGGGATCTTCACACGGGACCTCACCTTTCTCTGGCTGGCCGTCATCTTGATGCTCATCTTCGCATGGGATGAGTCTGTGAGTCTCTTCGAGGCTCTGTGCTTCCCTGCGCTCTACTGCATCTACGTCGGGGTTGTAGTGGTGCAGGTCGGTCGGTCAGTAGCTGCATGAACATATAGAGAGACCCTGAAAAAATCATCGCAGCGTATGCAAACACAGATTCAAAGCACCATGGAAGACTTGTGAAAGTGAAGGAGCAGAAAGTCAACCGTGAAAGATAGAGGGACGAGGCCGCATCGCAGACTTTCCTTTGAATCTTGATGACATTGCGAGCCGACAGCATGTACTGTTTCAGCTTCATTAGGGGATATGGAACAAGAGAGAGGGAAATGAGAAAGTGGCAGGGCTGCTGCAGAATTGGACATCGTCCGTGGCGATTTGAATTTGTCGGCATTCATTCATTCATTCGGTCCCTTTTGATTTTCTGTTCTGTCGCATGCAGGAGGCGTTGGAGTTGAGACGGAAGAAGAGAGAGAGAGTCTTGAACGGAGGCCTGGGAGAGGAGGAGGACGAGGAGCTTGAGGAGACGCCTGTGATGTCTCCTCAGAGGGGAGAGAGGGGAAGGGGAAGCGCAATGGGGGGGGCTCCTCTGGACCCTGTGATCGAAGACGCAGATGCAGAGGTAGGTATCGCCTTATTTTGAGTGCATGCATGTTTCTTCCTTCGATTGATGTTCATGCATGCATGCGCATCTATATGAAAGTGGTTGTTGCACTCCGCTCGTCTTGATCGAGAACTGCGTGCCTTTTTGTGTGTTGCTGGAGAGAGCCCTTCCATCTTGCACTGTTTTGTTTATTGAAGTCCGTCCAGATTCGTGCCTGCCTGCCTGAATGCGTTTGGTCTCCAGATGCGAGAAGCGATCCAGACCTTTCCTATTGGCCCGCAAACTGCGTATGAATGACTTGACAGCTTTTTGCAGTATGTGACTGCCTCCTCTTCTGTCGCTCCCCTCCTTCTCCTGAGTGCAGCAAGCTGGTGGTCTGAGTGGTCTGAGTGCAAAGTTCAAATCGACAAACAACGAGGTGACACCCCACCCCTCCTTTCACTCGATCGTTACAGAAGGAAGAGAGCCGGACAGGAGAAGATCTACTCTCGCAGAGGCAGAGGCAGAGGGAAAGACAAAAAGCAATGGTGCAGATGAGCAGACTCTTCTTTCCTCTGCCTCCTCTCCCGGAAGCAACGGGAAGACCGAAACTTCTCAAGATGGGTCATCTGAAGAGCAGCAGCAACAGGAGAGAGAGGGAGGGGTTTTGTCTCCAAGTTCAGTACAGTTCCAAGGGAGGCAGTCGATTGAGAGACAGGGTTCTCGACGTCAATTTCTGTGGCTCCATTCGGCCACTCAATCTTTCCAGAACATTCACAGTAGAGTCAAGAGAGCCAACCAGAGAGTGTGGGCAGCTGCAGCGCTGCGTGAGCGCATCAAGCGACGGGTGGAGAAGATGGAATGGGACCAGATGAGCCTGTCTGAGAACATCCTCTTCGTTCTTCTCTCACCCTTCATCCTCCTCCGATGGTTCACAACACCAACAGAGAAGTGAGTGAACGGATTGGAGAATGAGGAAGTGAGGGAAGGGAGTGAGGCACGGAGCAGGCGATGGAGCGAGTGTGGAAAAGAGAGAGAGGGGGTGAAGCTGGACAGGACCATGAAAAGGCCAGAGAGAATATACGAACAAACAAAGAAAGAAAGAAAGAAAGAAAGAACTGTGCCGGTTTACGTTTCGATTCTTTCCTCCTCCATGCATTATTTTATAGCTTCCATCTCTATCTCTACGGCCGCCGTCCCTAGTCTGGTCGAGTCTCTCACTGGTAGAGCCCAAACAGTCGTCATCGTCTTCCAGGGCTATTCAACTCCTTGCGTCCCGGAACATTGCCTTCCTTTTCAGCTCATGATATCTCCCATGCAACGCTCTTTCAACTGATGGATAGAGAGACACGTGGATCGATGGGTGGATGGATGGATATATGGATTCACTTGCCTGACTGCGCGCAGGTGGGACCGGGTTCAGTTTGCATGTCTGCCTCTTGGCATGTGTCTGTTCCTTTTGTACAACTTCATGGACGACGGTCTCAGTCTGGACAGAGAGGTCTTCAAGGTCCCCTTCATTCCCTCACTCGTCGTTATCGGTCTGGTCCTTGCTGTCGTGCTTCGTTTCTCCGCACTGGAGGGGATGGAAGAGGAAGCCCCTCGGTGGATAACTGGGCCGTTGATCTTTGTCAGCTTCTTCATGGCCCTCCTTTGGATCAATCTGATCTCAGACGCACTCATGGGATGCCTCGCAGCCATGTGTCTGCTTGCGAATATCCCCAAAATGGCAGTTGGCCTCACTCTACTTGCATGGGGAAATTCGATACCCGATATGGTCAGCAACATCGCATTGTCGAGAAAAGGAAAGCTCTACGAAATGGCGCTTACAGCCTGCTTTGCGGGACCGTTGTTTAATGTTCTCATCGGCTTCGGGTGTGCAATGGCGAGAGCTTCGTTCGCTACTGGCAAGATGGACTTTCCCGTTTTCCACAGGGGGAACTGGTCGACTTCTTCCATCCTCCTGACTCTCCTCTTCTCTGTACCCTTCACGTACCTTGCTGTCGCCCTCAGCCGCTTTGCCTTCAAGAGGTGGACTGCTGCATGTCTGTCCATCCTCTACATGGGGGCACTCGGCCTCTCTTTGTTCTTTGCCTTTACGGGAAACCGAACGGAGACTGGAAACAGCAGGCTGTAGAAAAAAGATCAAGAGTCAGACGAAAAACGTTCAGCTAGGAACTGAAGAAAGGGAGAAACCATGCACTACGAAAAGTTATGCATTACTGCGTAACTTGCAGCGTAAGTATACACTAGCATATTAGGACTAAAACTAGGACTGAAGTAGAAACAAAATTAAAAATAAAACAATAACCCTTCTAAAAAAGTTATCAAGCAGCTTCAAGCTTGAGGACATAAGCTGTAACTTGCAAACAAAATCTAGAACAAAATAGTCAATACTGCAGTCTAAGCTACAGTACTAGCTTCACTGGCATGCAATATGACTTTATATTATTTTAAACAAGTTTTTTTTATAATGTGAAAATATCTATAAGAAAATATGTGAAAGTTTGATTAAGTTTATAACATATATATAATGAAATCAAACTTTTTTATATTTAATTATCTGATTTTAATAAATTTTTTAAGTTTACCTGCTTTGATGACAAAAAAACTAAATAGATGAAACGTGCAGAGAAAAACATAAAAATCTGTGAAGAGTCTGAACCAGCAAATAAGAACTATTACATAATTTAGGTCTAGCTGATTTACACTTATCATGATTCATAATTATTTTATCTAGGACTACAGTTTTTAAAAATTGAATACGTACCTATATCTCCTACTAGATCTCCTATATTTTGATTTATACGCCTTAAAGTCTAGTACTAGTAAAAAATGCAAATTGAGATACATGCACATATTATGTGTCACATAACAATGTGTGACATGTACTGACGTATAGTAACTGTTTTCACTCACGTAGCGTTACAGTCAAAGAGCGTGTAGTTTGAAGACTGCGAGGGTTGCAACTAGGGTTGCAACATGCGTGCAAACCAACAAACAGACAAACACCAATGAAGCAAGAAGTCTGCGTCCTGCGCAGGTCAGTTGCACATGTATGCAGACAGGTGAGACCACGTATCGATCTGCACAACATGTGGAACTCGAGAAAGCATTCAGAACTTCATTTGGGTCCGTTCACACAAAATTCCATCCACTCAGGACTGTCCTCGGAGAAGATAGGCACGTGCCCCCCCTCGCAGGTTCTTCAGGAGTTTCTTTTCTTCGATCGTTCTTATTGACTCTCCACCTTTTCTGAAACAGCGGAGGCGACCCCGTACTTTTTCCTGTGTGCGTCAAGGGTGGACTTGACGCCAGAAAGAGCCTGCTGGAGTCTCCCGTTGAGAGACTCGGAGGAGAGCAGGTACCAAGTGTGGGCTGCACAGAGATTCCTGACGTCCCACTTGCTCAATGTGTTCTTCATCCAGTTCTCAAAATCGTCTGCAGCTCCTGCACGCTTCTCAAGAGCCTGCGCGAGGGTGGGATGGAGCGCCACCTTGTTGATCAGCTTGGTGTACATCCAGGTGTCATCCACGTGGACCGTCTTGGAGTCCTTGTGATAAGCGAGCACAGAAGAGAAGTGCACGTTCTCGTTGGCAGAGATGAAGTCGACACCCTTGGGAATCTCAAACTCGAGAGTGTCAGAAAACAGAGAGGGGAAGGTCGGGTCCTCGACAAGGGTGCTCTCCCATCTGCAGTCATCCATGAAGGTCACAGGAGAGAGCGTGAAGAATCATGGAGAAGAAGAGCTTCAAATTTGCAGAGAAAGAAAAAAAGCGAAAAGACTGTTACTTCCATCCTTCACGTACGTCAAGAGCACTGCTCGTTGCCCTCTTGTCCCCCTCTCTACAGTGGTAGTGGATAGACGTGTGCCTTCCTTGGTGACAGGCACCTCCCCCTTTCACATGTCTGTCCCTAGCCTTCCTATCTAGATGGAACAACATGTCTCTACACAAGCGCCACATGAGGGTCTCTGCCATGTGCTCTCTCTGTGCATCCGCAGGGAAGATCTGTGCTCCTCTCATTTTCTTACATGCACGCCCCGTCTATCTCTGCGCGCACAGGTGCATCCTTTTTCTTCCGTCGTAGAAGCGCCCCTTTCCAGACTCATCCCCGTTGTCAGGGCTGAAGGGTGCAGCAGAAAATGCCGGATACAAGGAGACCTAGACTGCGAAGGAATTCTTGAAGGGGTGCAGGGCAAACTAACTGACTTGAGAGAGGGGAACTTCTCCTTGTGGCGCTGGGATCCGAAAAGCTTTGCCTCAGGGAATGCGTTGGTCATCCACTCGACGTGGATCGTGTGGAAAGGGTGCACGTTGATGATGGCCTCCACGTCGTCTCCGTTGTTGGTCAGAGACTTGACGCTTTCCAAGACGTCGTCAGTCAGAGTGTAAGAGTCCAGGAACAACCACTTCCCAGAAGGCCGTTGAACCAAAGAAGTCTGCAGAGAAAAACGGGCGACAACATGGGGAGCGAATGCAGTGTCGGAAGAGACCATTGACACAGGACAAGTCACAAGAGACGGAGCACACGACGTACCTGAGTCCCAACATCGACGACACCTCCGATCTTGAAGCTGCACAGAAGAGAAAGGGCAGCAGCCGAATTCAGAAAAAGATGCCGGTATTGAAGGCTTTGAAAGTCACAACGAAGTCGACTGATCGAGTGTCTGACCTTCCTCTGATGTTGAAGAACTTGGGGGCAACCTCCACCATTGCTTTGGGGAGGGCCTCAGCGGTGGGAGCTGCGTTGCCCATCACGAACACGCCAAGAGACTTCAGAAAGTTGCACATTGATTGATAAAGAGACTTAAGAATTGGCATATAATACAAGGCGACAGAGTGATGTTTGAAGTCTCAGCTAGAAGCGGTGTACACTATTGGATGTTGGTGAAGAGCTGTAGTTTGAGAGCGGAGTTGGTTGGGATTGGTTGGCCGGGTGCGGAGAAACGGAGAGACGGCCTTTTGCACGATTCGACAACGTTAACACGTACCTCCCCAAACCTTGTGCGGCACTCCGCGCGTCGCTGCACGACGCGGCCGCCGGGCCGAGTTGTAAGTGTGGCGGCGCGCACGAGCCCTTCTGGGGCCTTTCTTTGGCAACGCCGCACTTAGCTCGGCACAACATTGCTCAGCGTGCATTGTGGGCCATTTTGTGGCTCATATGCAGCAATTTTCAGGAAGCAGAAAGTTGTGGGGAGGTGCTGGCGTGCTGCAGCACTGCTGCTTCGATCAGTTAACCCCACAAACCTCCACACGAGATCGTTCTACTTAATTATCCTGAAAGGCCTGTGCAGGAAGTTTCTGAACTACGGAACATCCAGTGCAAAGGGAGATATTCAAAGGAATCACTGATTGGAAAGACTTCTGACTGCTGTATGCATTTTAAGCCGTATGAGTGAGCTTCGGAACAGACTGCACAGAGAGGTGCCAGGCGGCTCTGGCTCCAGTGCTGCTGAAGTTGTGACAGGGGGGAGCGGAGGGTTTGCAGAGGAGAGCAGAGGGGGTGCGCAGAGCTCACAGGCACCTCACATTCCTGATCCCGTACCTTCTGCTTCCTCTTCTTCTTCCTGTTCTTCTTCCTCAGGGCCATCACGAAGACCTGGTGGAGTAGGAACAGAGGGGCAGCAAGGAGGCAAGCCAGGTGCAGACAGCAAGTGGGAATGTAACATCTGCTTTGAAGAAGTCAAGTCACCTGTAGTCACTCGGTGTGGTCATCTGGTGAGTCAGGTTGTCAGTGAGTCAGTCTGCCTCTCTGCGTACACCACTTTCTTCTCTTTGCCTTCGTGGTTTCTCCTCCTTTCGTTTTTCTCCTCTTCACTTGTCTTCTCCCTCTCCTCTCCTGGCCCCCCACCCCTCGCCCCTCGCTTCTCTCTCTCCACTCGCCCCGGCGGGTTGACCCCTCCTTCCATTTGTTTCCAAGCGGCCCCCTCATGCGTATGCACTTTTTCATAAACTACATAAATGGTTTTCTTCTGCGCTGTGCAATTGCTCTGGGATCCAATATTGCATGTATATGCATATACATGCACATGTGTATGTTCATTCATCTCCTGTACGGTGCAGTACTGCTGGAGCTGTCTACGCGAGTGGCTGGTAAGGTCATCAGAATGTCCTGTGTGCAAGGCAGGGGTGAGCAAGGAGAACGTAATTCCGCTCTACGGAAGGGGGGGGCAGGAGGGGGAGGCGAAGGATCCTCGAGAAGAGGAAGAGCCGCCGCGACCTCGAGCAGAGAGGCCGCAACCCGACAGGAGGGGAATGGTCAGTCAGTCAGTCTGGCGGTCACTCTGCCTAGCTGCGTAGTGTGTGCTCATTCGTATTTCGGTAGCGGGTCCTCTCTCTCCCTTTCCCTCTCTCTCTCTCTCTCTCTCTATCTATCTATCTATCTATCTATCTATCTATGTGTGTGTGTGTGTGTGTGTGTGTGTGTGTGTGCGTGCGTGCGTGAGTGCGGATGCCTGTTCGAGTCCAGGTTCCGTACTTCAATCTCCCTTCCTTCTCTCCACCTGCAACAGCTGGGTGACTGGTACCTGTAGATGCGCGAAGGGATAGACGCTTGCAAAAAAACCCTTGGTCAATGAGACATTCGAATGAACACATTTCATAGGATGATTCTATCTGCACGTGTCCTTCCTTCTGCTCTGCAGAGACAAGATGGAGGGGTAGGCGGTTGGTTCTCCAACACAAACGTTCAATTTGGCGTCTTTCCCTTCTTTCCCCTCGGCCTTGCGGTCTCCTTTGGGGGAGGGGCACATACAGCTGGGCGTCAGGTGGGTCCATCTCTTCTCTCTGTCTCTGCATTCTCCATTCTCATATTTGTGTAGAACTGCTTCAGTCTGCGTGTCTGTGTGCCTGCCCGGATCTGAAGTTGGGGTATATTTACTCCCCGCTTTCAGTCGGTCTGGTCAGGGCTTGCGGGTTCCTCGGAGCCTACTCAAAGAGGGTGCGTGAATTCTGGCTAGGACTTGCGGGTTCCCGTGACTAAATTACCCGAAGCGAAAACGCACCCCCACATCCATCCTCATGTACAGAACCACAGTCTTACTCACGTTTTCAATCACACCCGTACGAAACTGTGCTTCTCTCTCCTCCTCAGGTCTAAGAGTTTTCCCCTGTCTCTTGCTCTCTTTGTCCGTGCTCTCTCTCTTTCTTTTTGTGTGTGACAGTGAGTGAGTGCGTAGGTGTTTGTCTGTGTTTCCTCATACTGTGGCGAGCTTCCTTTCTGTCTGTCTGCGAACGACTCCCCCTTCCTTCATGTGAATCTGTACGGCGCTTCTTTTTCTCGTTTTCCAATTTTGTTTGGTGGGGGAATTGGCTCTTGCACACAGGCACAAAAGGAAAAACGCTTCCGACCTGCTTTTGTTTCTGTCTGTCTGTCTGTCTTTCTGCCTTGCTCTCCCTTTCCCTTTCTTTGTTTTTGTTCCTCTCTCTGCCTCTTTCTTTGTTTCCTTTTTTTATCATGCATATTTCCTACCCCCCTCTTTCTGCCCCCTTAGCCCCGGACTCTGTTTTCCCCTGCCTGTCCGCTGAGAGGGCTCAAAGAAGAATACGTCCGCGTCGCTTCCTGCTGTCCCTTTAGGGGAAGAGAACATCATTCACATCATGCAGTGACGTGATTGCATCCACGTCCTTCGACTGACTCTTCGTAACTTTTCCCTGCATACTGATCTGCTTGTTTTGATCATTGCATGTGTATTTGAGTGACTGCAGGGGGGTGGAGGTTTCCATGGAGGAGCGAATTTTGGCATGAACATTGGGGGGCAGACGGGGCAGCCTGTGAGCGCAGATGAAGCTCGTCGTGCAATGGTTTCCCAAACGCTCTTGGGGATCGGCTTGTTTGTCCTCTTTTTTATCCTCTGGTACAATCCCTGAATCCCGAGACAACGTACAGGACCTACAGCTGGCTTTCGATGGAGGTATCATAGACCTTGTCCACTCTAATGATTCCAATCTATGAACCTAGCTTTGAATCTGATTGTTAAAGCAAGCCCCAGGGTAAACTTCGCAAAAGCTAGATTCATGCATCTATCAATGTCTAGATCGATCTGTATGAAATTATGTAAAGAAAGTTTAAGAAACCTCCATGACTCGGATCTAGTACATGATGATTGAATCTGCACAATGCATGCATGGTGTCTTTTAGTATTTAAATGCGGTTTCATTCTTTTTGGTGAGGGTTGAACCTGGGGTTAAACGGTCTACTGATTCAGTATTGAAGTTTATTTTTGAACTAGTAATTCGGGTGGGCCAACCCGGGCTTAACGGGCTTTGGAACTAGAATTTATAGCCTTTATTAGCCTTATAAGTTATATAAGCTGAATTATCGTTTTAAACATCTCAAAAATATAATTTGATGTTTAAAAAATGAATTAAACGGCCTACTTGTCAGATTGATTGATATTGCTAACATATATTAAGCTTTCTATAGATTTAATGGTCCAGGCTCTCGATGCAGGTCAAATTGTATACAAATCATTGAAACGATGAAAAAACTTAGGTCACTTTTGTACTGCACTAGCTGAACAAACTGTTCAAAAGTTCACAGCTCGAACTAGAGCTCCGAGCTCAAAAACGGTGACTGCATTAGTGCATTTCTGGAAAATAAAGTACAGCACCATTGTTATTAATTGCAACTTTTTGAATTAGAATTTAGAGCTCCTTCATCATTGCTACGGCCGTGACATCCTTTTCAGTGACCTGGTTGGTCCGCCTGCACAGAGAAGCGATCATTGAACAAAAAAATTCAATGTAAGAATGAACATTTGACAAATGTGTGAGCCAGAAAGCTTCACAGAAAACGGTTTAGGTTGACGCCTCTCCAGGCACTCACAAGCACGCACATGCATATACGATGCACGATTCCACGCAAACACGAACATCGCACACACGCGCACGCAACCTGACACGCGCATACAAATATCCACGCACAAGAACACACAGACACACAGAGGCATATACACATATTTGCACACACGTACACATACGCTCTCACGCACAGGCACACGCACGCGCTCACGCACACACTCACGCACATCCGCACATATACTCTCCCCCCTCCGCTGAACAAGAAGACGCGCAGGCAAGGGCACCCCTTCTCGTATCTAGAGACGGGCGCAGAAAACCAAAAAAGACCCCTAAGCGGCCGGTCTACAAACAGAGAAAAAACCGACGACGGAACATGCAGACCAACTGAGGCGCTCACGGCCTCGTCACATACCGACAGAGAGAACGACCGACGGGCCGAAAGAAATCCAGAGGCACGGGATTAGAGAGCGAAGGAAGGGCAGGAACAAAGACTACTCCACAGCACAAACGCTTTTTATGCCAACTGACTCGGACGCAACCGTTATGCTGGTCTCATCTTCTCCTATGCGTTGATATCCCAGTTTCTCGTACAGCCGCATCGCAGGTGCACTTTCCTTGTTCACCTGTAAGAAAACCCTCGAAAACCCCCACTCTTTCGCTTTGTCCTCCGCGACTGTCACGAGTGTCTGTGCAATCCCCTGCCTTCTTGCACGAGGCACAACAAACAGATCACTGATAAGCACCACCTTGTCCTTTTCACTACTCCCGCCCCCGTTTTGCTCCGCATAACGCCATACCGCCCCAGAAGGCGCAATCGCAGAAAAGAGGTTCAAGGTTTCTTTGGCAACTTGAATCAGCCCTAGTGTGTCCGTCTGTTCACTGATGATCTCTCGTACTGCAAAGTACTTGGGATTGTTCGCCTCTTGTCTGAACACCTCAGGGTTTGTCTTGGTCATGATGTCGTCTTCCTTTTTGTACACATAGTCTCTCTCCTTCACCACATACACCACGTTGTTGGTCTGGGGTTTGATGAACTTCGAAAGAAAGGATCCACTGCCCACGTCCAGAGTGTTCGCGTTCTCCGTCATCAGCCGCTCCAGTGCAAATGAACGCAAACTTGGTCCATGTGCATAGGCAGCAAGCCAGTAGGCGAGGAACTCGACTTTGTCGACCACCAGGGACTCAATGTCGTACTGCAGCCCCCTTGCAGTTCCTCCGCTCACTCCCCTTTCGACAGTCTCCTCTTCCTTCTTTTGCAAAAGTCCACTGAAGAAGTCAAAGGGACTGTCTTGGAGAATAGAGGCAGGCGTCTCCCGTGCGAGACGGCTTTGGGAAGCAAAACGTGAGCGAGGAAGAAACGATAGTGATCCTGGCACAAAACCAAAGCTCTTAGAAAGGCCGGAGCTTGCTGAACAGAGAGCCCCTAGCGCCAGCAGAAGGGAAAACATACAAAGGGGAAAAGAGGTAGAGCGGAGCATCTTCTCGTCCAGAGGACACAGACAGAGGAGTCAATGCAAAAACTCCTTGCTGCTTAGGCACTTCAAAACTTCATCAAACTCAGCGCGGCTCACAACGAGAACTCTATCAAACGCAGACTGCTAACTGACACTCCACATCACACACATAGTGAGCTAAATGTGTAACGCTAAACTCTTCACCTGCCCAGCGTCTGAGAAGGCAGCATCATTGGGGAGCTATAGGAGACGGGGCCGTTTGGAGACGGAGACGGAAATCTCTTAGGGGTGAGTGCCTTGCAATGATTGCCCGCATGTATCTTGGCTGTCGGATCATCTCGCCGGGGGGCAAGCATCAGATCTACGTGAGCATGCACCGCGAGGCAAGCATCACGCCCGGGTCCATACATGTTACAGTGGCACCGATACATGCATGCATGCATACCACATATGCATACCACAAACATCGAACCGTCGATCAAACTGACAGAGAGACTTTTCTCCCCAGCTGGCTGGCTGTATACCTGCCCTCCTTTGCATACCCGCCTCTGATACCCACTTGCATTTCACTCGCGAAGGGTCCTGCTGTACCCAAGAGGCAACTGGGCATTTGCGTCTCTGCAGTGTCTCAATCCGTTAGTCTGCAACCAGCGAGTCAACAAAGAGGCAGGAGAAATAAAGAGGTAGACAGACAGGGGAAATAAAGAGGCATCTATCACCCAGTCAGTCAAGGAAGGAAAACAATGAGGCATCCATCACACGAAGTCAGTCAAGGAAGGAAAACAATGAGGCATCCATCACACAAAGTCAGTCAAGGAAGGAAAACAATGAGGCATCCATCGCCCAGTCAGTCAAGGAAGGAAAACAATGAGGCATCCATCACACGAAGTCAGTCAAGGAAGGAAAACAAAGAGGCATCTATCACCCAGTCAGGCAAGAAGGGACAAGAAGGAGCAAAGAGAGAGCAACGTACCCAGGAGGCAATTGGGCACTTGCGTCTCTGCAGTGTCTCAATCCGTTAGTCTGCAACCAGCGAGTCAACAAAGAGGCAGGAGAAATAAAGAGGCAGGCAGGCAGGCAGGCAGGGGAAACAAAGAGGCATCTATCACCCAGTCAGTCAAGGAAGGAAACCAATGAGGCATCCATCACACGAAGTCAATCAAGGAAGGAAAACAATGAGGCATCCATCGCCCAGTCAGTCAAGGAAGGAAAACAATGAGGCATCCATCGCCCAGTCAGTCAAGGAAGGAAAACAATGAGGCATCCATCACACGAAGTCAGTCAAGGAAGGAAAACAAAGAGGCATCTATCACCCAGTCAGTCAAGGAAGGAAAACAATAAGGCACCCATCACACGAAGTCAGTCAAGGAAGGAAAACAATGAGGCATCCATCACACGAAGTCAGTCAAGGAAGGAAAACAATGAGGCATCCATCGCCCAGTCAGTCAAGGAAGGAAAACAATGAGGCATCCATCACACGAAATCAGTCAAGGAAGGAAAACAAAGAGGCATCCATTGACTGACTAATTTGGAGGGAACTTCAGCTTTTTCCCCATCCCCCTATCACCATCGCCCCACCACGAAGTCAGTCAGGGAAAACAATGAGGCATCCATCACGAAGTCAGTGACTGACCGTTCGCGAAGACAAAAAATTCAGCGGGCTCCCTTCGCGAAGACAAAAAATTCAGCAGGCTCAATGGAATTCAGCAGGACCCTTCGCGAGTGGAATGCAAGTGGGTATCAGAGGCGGGTATGCAAAGGAGGGCAGGTATACAGCCAGCCAGCTGGGGAGAAAAGTCTCTCTGTCAGTTTGATCGACGGTTCGATGTTTGTGGTATGCATATGTGGTATGCATGCATGCATGTATCGGTGCCACTGTAACATGCATGGACCCCGGCGTGATGCTTGCCTCGCGATGCATGCTCACGTAGATCTGATGCTTGCCCCCCGGCGACATTTCACACAATTAAATCCTTCAGGTTCGCTGGTCACGATCTTTCAGCGAATCGGAGCCATGCAAAGCATATGGAGGTGAAAAAGAACCAGACCGGAGGCTGTTTATTACTTCTTGATTGTGACGGGTCAGAAATGCGTCGCTGTTCCTGAAGTGACTTGCGCAGTGACTGTACTCTTGCAGTGCTCTGATCTTCCGTCTCGCACAGCCATGAGTTCAGCTTGACTTCCTGGTCCGTCTACGTGCTCCAACTGGTCTGAAGATGAGATACAGACTGTTCCATCTCACGGGCACTTTCTAATTCACTAGCAGAGAGTCAGATTGAGTTTGCCAAGAGGAACGAGATCAACGGAAGAAGTGAGGTCAATGAAATCGGACACTAGGATTGTGTCGTCGTCTCCTCATGAACGTGCTGCAGCACTGGTGCGTGCGGCCATTGCAGAGGAAGGAAGGTTATCGGCTGGGTTGAGGGAGTGTGTTGAAAAGGAAAAGAAATTTTTCGTGTCTCCCGAGGACGGGGCGGTGGTGGCTTATCGTCTTCTTGAAGGGAGACGGCGTCTCCCAGGTAATCCTTCGAGTCTCCCTTCTTTTCTTCTAGTCCTGTTGAACGGTTTTGCATGCTCCATGGAGACGTGGAACGAGGAGTGGCTTCAACTTCTATCAGAGGGGGGTCACTCGATTGTCCTGGTAGACCATCGGGGGGTGGGGGACACTCGATTTGCTCTTGAAGAGAAAAGGGGAGGTATGGAGGGAGTGCGAGAGGTAGGATTTGCAGTGCGGAGACTGCGGCACGACTCTCTGGAGAGTGAGGTGACACTGCCCAAAATGGCTGCAGACATTTCTTCTCTGTTGGCCTATCTCGTGGCCGAAGGAAACGAACTCGGTCTGCAAAACCCAGGTGTGTCTTCTAAAGATGGCGTGAACGTGGGGTGTGCGGATATTCAATTTGTGCTTGTGGGGTTCTCTTTTGGCGCTTTGATAGGACAGTCTGTTATTGAATATTTGAAGGGCCCTGATATGGGTGGGCTTCTGAGTCGACTCAAGGCACTCGTTATTCTGGACCAAAGTGTGGCCCCGATGCACGAAGATCTCGGGTGGGCAGAGCGGGATAAGTTCGCTAGTGAGATTGCGAGGATGGAGGGGACGTGCGACCTCTCGGGTTTCTTCAAAAACTTTGAACCAAATTTGTGGGGTGTGTATGATCCCTCTCGAGAACTTCGAGAATCGTGGGACGGTGCAACTGCCAGACTCGTGAAGGAACACCTGGTGGGTCAGATGCGTTCGACCTTGTCGTTTGATGGGAGGGGATTTCTGGAGACGTACACCTTTCCTGTACTTGTGTGTTTGGCACAACAGGGTCTCTTAGCACATTGTCTACAAAAGGCGTGCGAGTTTTACAGGTCGTGCGGAAGCAAGAAGGGGCGTCGGGAGGTTTTAACTTTTGAAGGGCCTCATTTGATTTTCCATTTTTGCGTTAAGGATCTGGCCAGAGCGGTGTTGAAATTCCTTGGAGACGTATAGCTTTACGTTTAGCTGGCCAGCCTCAGTATGTCAAAATATAGATTGTGAAAGTTGTATCTTTAGTTCAAAGTTGTATGTTGACTAGCCCGAGGCCGGGACGTTGATCGAAGTCAATTGATTCAAATTCAAGTTTGACTTCAAGTTTGAATGAGTTGAACTCAAGTCGGTGCAAGAGCTATCTAAGGAGCTATAGTGCAAGAGTTGGTCTCAGCTATTAGTACTCTCTTGCTTATATTCTAGCTAAAATTTGGTATGCTAGCCTGTATATCACTAGGCGCCGGCTAGAGAGAAAAAAAAAAAAAAGATCCCCCAAAACCCTTTACTTTTTTTCTTTTTTTTTTTCTGTATCAATCAAACAACTGTTATTCAAATGTTATACAAGTGTTATTTCTGTGTTGCACAACTGTTGTTAAGTGTTGTTCAGCGTTGAAAAGTAAAAAAAAAAGAAAAAAAAAAAAGATCTCCTCAAATCGCTTATTTTTTTCTTTTTTTTTTTTCTAGCCGGCGCCTAGGTATATCATACAATCAAATTTTACCCCTGACAGCTTACTAGCCAGTTTTCGAGTCATTTTTTATCTTTTCTAGTATTTTTTATATAATATTTTACTGTATTTTGTTTTATCGATCATTCACTTTATAACCTGGTCCAGTCGTCTAGTTGACCAGTTACCAATTCAACATACCGGGATCGAATTAATTAAGACCCTAGGACGGAACAAATCAATCAATCAATCAATCGATTCGATTTAATTCTAATAATTTATTTAAATAAATTTAAATGGATTCTAGAATGGATTCAACTTTTGAACTGATCATTAAAGGGTTGAAGCCGGTGACTACTATGGGCTGATGAA
This sequence comes from Chromera velia, assembly GCA_018398765.1. NCBI lineage: Eukaryota > Chromeraceae > Chromera > Chromera velia. The sequence goes on along the minus strand of JAHBMJ010001240.1, from coordinate 71,466 downwards.
CTGACCTCTGAGGTATTAATATGTACTGTGACCTCTCTAGATTGTTAATATACATATAAACCAACTATGGCTTTCAAAATCTTAGTATAATCTCTGATGTATAATTTTAATCATGTTAAAGTCAAGTGAACCCAGATGATGCATACCGTCCCCCGGCAGCAGAGCTGAGGACAACGTACCACGGAACATAAATCTAATCCAATCTAATGCAACGAGTTCGAATCATGTGTTTCTCATGTTTTAGGATCCTTTGAGGGATGCTTAGTGATTGAAAGCTTTCTAACCTAAAAGATTGGAATGAATATACCCTGAGGATGTCCGCCGCCAAAAATGTTGCTTTGAGGTCACTGTATTGAATTCAGCAGCAATTTATACCAGCAAATCCACAGAAATTCTCTGAAAAATGCTTGAATTAATCGCTATGACAAGCTGCGCTCATGGCCACAACTATTTTCCAGCTTCCACGAGCAGTTCCATACAAGCACGCTCACTCCTTTGATCGCTCCCTTGATCGCAAACCTCATAGGCTCATATATATATACATACCAAATCGGATACATGCATATACTTTTTTATAAGTACCCCCTAAGCTCATGGGCCTATACTATAGGCACCGTTCCGAGCCTCACTGCAACATTTGATGCAACACTGAATTTCTGTGAGGTAGAGGTGTCAAGCAGACTAAACAGTAGATTTGATCATACACACCCAATTCAGTAAATCATCCGTTGCAAGATCGAAGCTACTGCCTTCAGTATGTATCCAGTATCAATCCTCTATGAATATTAATAGCAACTTTGAGACCGATCCAAAGAACTGCGTCTATGGTGACTTCCCCACCACGTGTGTCTTGGGAGCTCTCAAGCCTTGAAGAAAAAGAAGCAGCTTTCTTCTCACTCGATGATCTAACGCAAGTTCCATCCGATTACCCTCAAGTCAAAGTAGGCTCCTGGTAGGAAAGGGGCAGCTTGAGGCCGTCCTTTCTCGCCATTTCATTTTTGTTCTATAATAATAGTGGTCAACAAGAGGATTAACATCGGGTATTAAGAGTACGGACCGTATCAAGCAGAAAAAAATACAGCTCTGCTCCCCGTTTATCATTACAATAGTAGAGGTTTGAGACCGTAATATGCCAGAGGAGGTCAAGATATCTTTGAAACGTGATAAAGAGTAAGAGAAACCGGAGGACTGAAAAGCTAAAGTTCACTCTGTAGGCCTCCGAGCGGTCTCTGGCGATACTGAGTCTTTTATACTCTTCCCTTCCTTGTCGGAGCATATGTTAAAGCTCTGCAGTGAAGACAAACAAACTGTTCAATGCCTGTTACAGTACAGAAGACTTGTGTTGGCCAGCCGCAGAGAAAAATTTAGGGAGGCGCTCTTTCGTGTTTATATATTAATACAGGATGCTTTTCCAGGGTCGGAGCTGTTCTTTTTTGGATCCACAACACTGGGCACTGTGAAAGAGGATAGCGATGTTGATAGTATTTGTTTGGTACTAGACTCTCGTATGGCGGATTTGGAGAGAGAGGTTCGTTCCGTGAAGGCCGAGGCAGAGGCAGCCCATTGAAAAGCAATTCCTCTCCAGGTTGCAGGGCTTAAAAAGTGGCAGAAACTTCAGAACAGGTAATACTATGAAGATAGAATTGCTTGAAAGCAAGTGGCAGTAAGTAAGCTCTCAGCAGTCTTTCAGTCTAAAGGTTACAGGGTTGTCAGGAAACCCACCGCTGCATGTGCCCCCCCTTGTCACTATATACATCAAAACTCCCGAGGCTGAGTCTTCTAGATCTGAGGGCGGAGGCGACGGGGGAAACACATCTAGCAGAGACTTTGAGATGGAGTTCAACGTGACACTGTCTGTGGCAAGAAGCAATAAAGACACCATTATGAAATAGACAAAGGAAATGTAGCAAGTCCTCCTTCAGAACTGGAAATGTTTCTTTTTTATAGGCATTATGGGGGAATTTGTTAAAAAGAACTCTCTTTCAGATGGGAAGAAGGGCCAGGTTGGAAAATGGGGGTAGAAAAAAATCTGTCTAGACTTCCTGCAAAGATAAAAAATTCTCCCGACCTCTCTGCTTCCTTCTATCTCTGAGTCAGAAATAACCCTGCCGGATTTAGTGACTGTGTCAGATTTTACATTACCAGTACAGGACAGATGCGTTGGTAGCCTTGAGAAGGACTTTCTTCCCCTTCCACCTCACATGATCACAGAGCAGGGCATGGGGGGCTCTGCTTCAGACGGCTTCAGGCTCCCTCAAGCAGCTTGTTGACAAATTTGTTGACTTTCTTGAGGCAAAAGTTAGAGAAGCTATGGGGGTTCAGCAGATGCCCTACTGTCGATTGTCATTAGCCAAACCATCCTCTGGCAGTCTTGTCATGCTCTAAGAGCAAGCTTCTGCGGGAGAAACGGTTCCCTGTTCAGAAAGGTCGCTCAGAGAGTTGTTGTATCAGATAGAAGATCGAAGGATTTGAACTTCATGAAAGATCGGCCGGGGGATCTTAGTTCTGTAGCTTGTTTATGGACTCTTCTTTTTCCTGCTTTTTCCTGTGGCCAGAACGTTTTCTCATCCCGCTGATTGTTTGAGTGTCTGTTTTTGTCTGAATGGAAAGTACGGCCTATTGCATTTCCCTCTTTCTATTGTATTACGTCCGCGAACAGAAAGAGATGGAGAGTGGTGAAAAAGAATCAACTATCGTTTGCATTTCTTTCTTTTCCTTATCCTTTCCCTTCCCTCCCTCCCTCGTTGTGCTTGATTGAGTGCAGACAAAACGCCTCTTCCTCTTCAGACAAGCTTCCTCTTCCTATAGAAAGCCGAGTCAGGAACCCCAAACCCGGATTATATGGCTGCAACGGATAAAGATTCTGGTTCCCGAAAATATGTACCCGAAATTTCTGTTCTATAAGGTCCCAGGCGGGCGTGTCCGTACATCCGTATAAGAGCTAGGAGGATAAGGAGACCAAAAGGCTTGATCTCCATTACAAAAAAATTCAATCCATGCATAGCCGCATTATGAAACATCAATGGATAGAGAAGGAGAAGGAGACCGCTCCGTCTGATCCTGAGATAGGACTCCTCTGTATCGTTGTGATACAAGAGCCTGACGCAGATGTGGTTTAGTCCCATGGGCTTGTAGGTGTGCACCACGCTGTCTTCTAGCTGTGCACACCCTCTGCTCTGCTCGAAGAGAGTCAGATTGGGGTGGGGTATTATGATTTTTGGGGGGAATGTCCCACACATAGTGCATCTGTATGGGAGGAGGGAGACAACTCTCAGAGTGCAAAACTGAGCGTCAACGGCTAGGTTACGGCTTGATCACCCAGGACCCCAAGAAGGCGAGATGGCTGAAGAGGTTATGCCTTGCTGTCTATTCTGGGCATGGCCTTGTTGCGTCGATGTCTGATGCGCCTAAGTATTTGGCTAGATTGTTGGAGCTTTTGAGTCAAGCGAAACGACACATGACTGAAAACAATAAGAGAAGTTGTATACTGTGTCAAATCGAGAACCTTCTCTTCCTGGCATTTCCTGACTGAGTGTTTGACATACCTGTGATAGAAATCAACTTTGATACACTCCAAAGTGTGGCATCAGCTCCCTAGAATAATTCTGTGCCAGTTCCAACTGCGAGCTCGCTTTCATGCTCAGCACCCCCCCAATTCTTACTTCAATCTGGTATGGGTAGAGGGCGTGGCGGCCGTGGAAGAGGAAGTGGTGCACCGATGCACGGGGTGTGTGAGAGAGGAAGCACGGCAGGCATGCAGTGTTCCATTTCGTGGGGGGCGTGAAGGATGTGGGGGGGGGGGAAGTCACTACCCGGCTGCTCAGTTAACAGCTAGGGCAACAGGGGGGTTTTTCTTTCCCCACTTCATGACATAATGGGGAGACGGTTCTGATGGGTATTACTAAAAACAGTGAAGCGCAGCATAGGGATTATTTACAGTTTTATCTCATTACAAGCCTTTTGGCTAAAACTTTTAATAAATTTAGTTCTTTTACTCTTCAAATTAGTAATCTTTATATGCTTAGTGTTTGTAAGTGTTTGATTGTTAATGATTGATAAGATTGTATGATATTGCCTCCAGTGTTGCCTTAATTGAAGTTAAAGTTAATGAAACTTCAAGTCTAGCTTCAAATAAAGCCTAGAATGAAACCTTTAATTACGTTTTTTTGTTGACTTGGAATTCATTTCCTGTAGTTTTTGTCTTTGATAGAATTTATATGCTAAATGATCAATGGAGGTCAATTCATGTTTGTTTTTTATTTTTTTAAACTGTCTATAAACCTGGCCACAAACTAATCTACAACACTACTATAGCTACAACACCTTGCAACGTATATGTATATAATTAAGCCCTAGATTAAGCCTTATAAAACTAGCTATAGAATTAAGATCTGTATTAATTGTGAAATATAATGATACTAATACTAAACTCCCTGCATTTTAAAGAATCAAGAGAATTTTACTACAATGTGAGTCATCCAATTTCAAGTTCAAGCCATATATGTGTGAAATCATGCACCCATTATAATTCATGAACATGGTTTTGGTACATATTTAAGGTGGGGCCTCTGGTAGAAGAACCTGTGGTAACACTGGCTGAGAGAACCCGAATTCTCGTACAACCGTCCGGTTTGCACTCGGATAGAAGTCCATCAGCGTGCGCCCGTCTGCACTTTCTGACGCTCTGACTTCGCTCCATTCCCCCCGAGAATCGCAAAATGCGTAGAAAATTGGACGTTCAGGTTCTCTCACCCCTTCTCGTAGCCTTTCAAAGGCCACCCAGGTGCCTCTCGAATACCATCTGCTCGAACATTCAGAGGCAGACAATTCCTCAGAGACCAACTTGCCCTTCCAGCAATTCATCGGATCACAACAACCAGGACCCCATACCGCCCAGTGTTTGCTCAATGGGAGGTCCCATCTGAAAATCTCGCTCCTCTCGGCATTCAAAGTGTGCACCGCATTTTTCTTGAACACCGATCGGGGGACAAACTCTGCACGCCCTGCTCCATCGTGCTCCCTCAACCAAGACTGCCAAGCAGGGAACGAAAGAGGGCCGTGCGCACCCATACGTACGAAGGTAGGATCTCCCAACGATTCCATCTCTGCCCCCCCCTGTCCCCCCCCACCGGTTCCCTCCTCTTCCCCCTCCACGGAGGCCGCCAGTCCCTGGCCGTACACAAAGGCCCGAGACCTGGAGTCGAACGCCATTGCCGCCTGCGTGCTGTGCTGCCTGCTATATCCGTAGGCCTGCAGGTCCTGGTGGGAGAACAAAATGCGCTTCAAAGGACCTAAACTCGGAGACTCCTCGTACATGTTGAAGGAACCTCGGCAGCCACCTGCATTCATTCAAAAAGGACAGCGCGTCTGGTTTCTTTCTTCAAGTTGGCATTCTCTCTCTCCATACTCAATCCTAGCAGCACCGGTATGGAGATGAGCAAAGGGCCGGTAGCACACGATGAAAATGAGTGGCAAATTACGAAGAGTGACACCTCTATCAAAACATCAAGTTCCGAAAAAACGCATCGACCTGTTTGCAATGAATGCACAGAGCTCTAGAAAGAGAAAGAACGAGTGCGTCACAGCGAATGTTTCGCTTCTCTCTTCTACTCGCGTGAAGGTGATGCATGACCATTGATGAGCTCTGGTTCATGAGCAAAAAACCAATTTATCACTGGCTACAGATCGAGAGAGAGAGCCCACGTTCGCATATGAAGGGCAGGGAAGACCAATTGCCGTCCTGACACGCCACCTCTCCAACAAAGTCCTTGAACCTCCCGGAAGCCTCGCTGTTCTCCAGAGAACGGTACACGGGCGCAAAGCCCTGCTCCTTGTTGCACACGACGACGTGAGTCACTCCAGGCTGCAGGAAGGAACATTGTGGGAGTAGAAAATGCAATTGACTTATATTGCGTCACTTCATACCCTGATCACTTCCACGAGTGGAGTCAGGACCGAGGAAAGTGAGACGTGACATAACTATAGATGCACAGACGGGCTTGCAGCCGTGCCAGTACGCCCCTGCCCCCGCCCCCCCCTTCAGGCCGACAGATTACATTCAGACACGAGTCTGCGAACATGCAAGTACTGACTTTGTCTGCGTGGGCCATGTACTCGGTGAGTAAGTCTGTGAAGTTCATGTCCTTTTCCATGTTGTCTGCGTCTGAGTGTGCCGTCATCTCAACATCCATTTGGACTGGGGTGAATGTCTTCCAGATTTTGTACGGAGCGATGTTGAACGACGCAGACTGGGAACACGAGTTCCTCGCACACCGTGCCTCCAAGTCGATTCTGCTGGGGCCAAACCTCATTTCGTGCTGCCTGTTCAGCCCGTAGCAGGTCGAGTGTTTCGATGTCAAATGGTAGTCCAGACACTTTTCCAACAGGACTTCATCGAAGCGCTTGGAGCACTTGCCTGCACAAGCATTGGGAGGAGCACGAAAGACAGACATGGTAAATTTGTGAACCATTCAATTACACTTTCGCCACATTTCGATGAGTATTTACAGGGGAAACAAAAACGACCGTCAGAAAGACAGCAAACAAGGACAAGGCCCCGTGAGGTCTATCCTCATCCTCGTATTGACGAAAGTCAAGCGAAACACCCCATTCCCCTCTTCGTGAGACGAAGGGGGGCAAAGCAGTTCTGCTGCAGTGTTCCTCTGATGCCTCAATCAATCTCCCAGTGACTTTCACCAGCTGAAGGAAAAACGTCTTCCCATTTCTTTAACCCGCCCGACCACCCAACCTCCTATTTCAGACTTGCAACATGCAACGGTCTCAGAAAATCTGGCATGGAAAATCAGACTATGACCCCGATTCGAAGCGCGCATCCGTCACCCACGTTCGCACTGTATGTGGACAGGGCTCCAGAGTCCGTCTGTGCACTGGGATATGTCGTAGAGCCTCTCCATGTACTTGGGACCTGTTGGGCGGAGGCTCCGGACGTTCACAGGGTAGAAGCCGTCCCTGCAAACAAAGTCCAGGGAGAAGGAGAAAAGCCAATCCTTCACACGAGGAGAGAACAACATCAGACGGAGGAAATCTAGACGCCGAGTCCTTTCCATCTGCTATGTGGAGCGCTCAGACAAAACCTCTTCGGGGCTGCACGTCTGTCTCCAATCACAAAGAAATGAAGCATGAAAAAGGATCCACGAAGAAAGGCCGACTTCTCTACTCCTACATTCGATTTCAGCACGGTTATTGAGCACCAAACATGGCTTCGTAGTCAACGTGAACGCGAGTCCCACAGTTTCTCCCCATTAACTGACGATTCTCTACAGGTGACGACTCTGGTCTCCCCATGGCGTCCTGCACCTTCGTTGAGAATCCCTGGCTGTGTGCTGTTGAGGTTGGCGAACATCTTGGGGATTGTGGAGTGCACAGAGACCCTTCCTTGAAGGCTTTCCGGGACCTCAAAGGGACCGCAGGACTCTGCAAAGAGGCAGGCAGGCAGGCAGGCAGGCAGTCAGGCAGGCAGGCAGGCAGGCAGGCAGGCAGGCAGAGAAAGTCATCATAATATTCAAAAGAGAAAGACAGGAGCCTCTATTTTGTCATTCAAATCCCCGTTTCCTCATTTTGTTTTTGTGCGCACTCTTTGCCGATTGATGTGCTGAAAGAAGAGGGCAGTCGAAGAACAGCAGAGGCACACGGGCAGAAGTATTCTTGTCCTGTCTATACTGGATCAGTGAGCGTTTGTACGAGTGTCCGAGCGAACACCAGATACTCCTCCATAAACACAAAATCAAAATCAGGGGGGGAGTCCTCCCTCACAGACTGTCAACATCTTCGTACAGCACTCCAACACAACTGGAAAGAAAGAAAGAAAGAAAGAAAGAAAGAAAGAAAGTGGAAGGAAGGGAAAGGACCCACTTCTGCACTCTGTGTATGCTCCTGTCCATGTTCCGTCAACGCACTGGATCACCTCAGTTGGTGGGTGTCCAGACTGCAGACAGGAAAGGGATGAAAAGAAAATCTTCTGGTTCTGCTACGATGCGACTGGTGTCAACAAACTTTGGTGGGTTTAAGCCCTCCACAAGAAAGTTTAGAAGCGGCACACACGGGCGCCAAGTGACATTCAACCCGGAGTCCCCAGAATCATCTTCAAGTCTGCTATGCCAGTTTTTACATTGAAAAAGCAGCAATTGACTAAATCAGAGAAGTCAAAAGACAAGATATGGAACAAGTCGAAGCCTCCACTCACCCTGTGATACCCCTCCGCACACTTCACCTCCACCTCCGTGCCCGATCTGTACTCGTCCATATTGGTCGCTCCACGGTCACATGCCAAGGGGTTTGTGGTCTCAATCGGCATGTCGCTCTCGTTCCTAGGAGGTGTTGACAAACGCCACGCGCACTGGTATCCCGGATGGGACGCGAAGTAGATCGTTCTTGGGTCCTCGTTCAGTGCTTTGCACGTCTCTGCATGTAGACAATGCACAGGGCATTCGAAAAAGTTCCGAACTAGTGACCTCTGTGACCATGGCAATCAATCACTCTGTTGTGTTTCTCCAGCTTTCTTTGGATGCACGTTCAAACCGTTTTTACATCTTTGAGGAAATTTGACGGACCTTCACACCTCAGTGTGGGCTTCTCCCACTCTCCGTTTCTGCACAAAATTGTTTGGACGCTATGGTCCGGGTCCCCCCTCCTCGTGCGAGAGTACACAGGAAGAGCGCTAGCTGAACACCGGACCACCACAGCTGCCCCATGAGGCATCACGGCATTCTCCTCGAACCCTTTGCTCACCTGCAGAATCGGGAGAAGGATAAAAATGAAGAGAGCTGTAGGTTTTTAATGAAAAACAAAACCTCATCGATCAGCAGGACGAAACGGGTCTAAAAAGAAAGAGGCACAGAGTATCCAGTTCGGCAATGACAAGCGTCATGTGCTAGAACAACCATATGCGTTTCGATATCAAACAGAGTCAAAAAAGTCCCCCCTCCTAGGCATAGGGCCAACCGGGGCCTCCACAGAGACGTGATAGGCGTTCGATCTGCTCTTCATTTCCTCCCACGCAGTCTCCAGGGGTTGGCAGTTCTCTGCAGAGAGAAATTGAGGAATGCAAACGTGGAGGGACAAAAAAAACAATTTAACGGAATCAGAATTGGAGTGAGGGAGGGAGGGAGAAAGAGGAATGGATCTCGAGAGTTACGGATCGCAGCCTGGCCACAACGCAAGGCATTAGACTCTCTGTGGGCAAAATGCACCAAGGCTGAAGAAGCCAATGGACTCGCAGATCGGTAAGCAAATGAAACAAAACGACAGACAACGACACATGCACACACACAAACAACGCACAGACATGGGCCGCTCCGACTGACTGAAGCACTGGATGTCGGGGTACTCCAACCGCCCGTGTTCGCATCTGCAGGAGAAAGACCGCGATTCAGGACAACGTGATGTGCTTTGATAGATTAGAGAGGATCACAGATTGAGAGACAAAATGACGTCCATTCACAATTTCCCTTGGAAGTACCCGACATCAGATCCACCCACCCACCCACCCACCCACCGACGTGAAGGAGACCGGGCGAATGACACACTTCTGGCCTCATTGGTTGACCTACAGGATTTGCATTGCTCTCCTTCAGCATTCAAGATAGACAAGAACATATCTGCAGACACTTACCTGATGTACGTGTCCTGCTGACTGCCAATCGCCCCATACCCCGCACTGCACGAGACCTTCACTGAGTATCCGTGAGGAAGTCCCGCGTCCCCAAACTTCTCTTTCACAGTGTCGAGGTGGGGATAGTAGTTGTACCCTTCGCCCTTGTCCACAGGGAGGTAGCAACGCGCTGCACACACACACACACACACACACACACACACACGGAGAGAGAGAGAGAGAGAGGACAAGTTTCAACAAGCCAGACAATACGCGAGATTTCAGATCGCACTTCAAGCTTGCTAAGCACTGAGTGTTGTAGACAGATAGAATGTAGACAAACGAACTTCACCCTTTTCTTACATGCAGAAACTCCGACTGCCTCTTCCTCCTGACTAATCTACAAAAAAAAAATCTATCGTTCACCTGATTGTCTTCTGCCTGACTGACTGACGGTAGCACTGAAGTGTTTTCTTCTCCCACGCCCCAGCCAGACACGAGAGAGCCTCTGGGTCTTTGACCATCTCTCTTAGCTCAGTCTGGTCAATCAGAGGTTCCTCGTCCACATGAAGCCACCGAGAGGACCAGCCCTCAACGCAGCCCAGCTCCATGCGTGCCAGAGGGAGGGTAGAGGACCCAGAGGCGATGCGCATTCCCTCCTGGGGTGTGTACGTAGGGCATTCAGCTGCGTGGAACGAAACACACGAACCATGAGTCTAGATGTTGTTACCGTTTGGTCGCCGTGTCTCACTCTTGTTCTAAACAAACAGACGAGAATGCTCAGAACCAATAGTTATAGTAGGGCTTCCATATGCTCTCTGGAAGTGTTACACAAGTCGCGGACACCGAATGTCGACGTGCTTCGAGCATTTAAAAAACTCTTTTTCCCAAGCTGCATCAGTATTAAAAAAGCCTCTGCGCTCAACCGAGGTTCGTCGCAAAATGAAAGGGAAAAAAAGAGAAGAAGAGAGAATGGCCCAAAAGAGCTAGGCCGACTGACAATAACATCTGATTGAGGGCTCCTGATAGTCCCCGTCAAAGCACACGAGGTCCTGTCGAGTTGCCCCTGAAGGCGAGCGTGTGGAGGAGGAGCACGCCAGCGTCACCTTCCCTCCAGGCTTCTCACAGCTGAGATCTCCACAGTCCTGGGGCGTCTCGATCAGGTAGTTCGCAGAGTTGCCCCACTTCACCGTGCGCTGACCCAGCTCCGACCTGCTTATTTGAAACAGAAAGAAGAATAAATCGTGTTGAAGCCAGTCTCAGAAGGGAGCATCGGGAACTCCTCCGTTGTCAACTTCCTTCAACGTTTGTCTTGGGGGAGAGGTGACTGTCTGAAACATGCTGCTTTGCATTCACTAGTACATAGACTGAGAAGCTCACCCAGGAAATGCGTCATGGATGCATACTTGTGCCCGGTCACGTCACTCTGTCCTTTCCATCGGTCCGTCGTTCGGTGGGTTTTTCTGTGTTGGAGTTTTCCAGAGTGTAAATCTGCCTGCCTGCCTGCCTGCCAGCCTCCCAGCCTGCGTGTCTGTCTGTCTGTCTGTCTGTCTGTCTATTTCCTGACCGAAAACATGTCTTCTGGCAGTCAATCGACATCACCGAGAAGTTCCCAAACGCGCAGATCATGTGGTCCTCCTCCCAGGGGTCTGCAGATCCTGGCCAGGGCTCGTGGCCCGGCGTGCACCCGACAGTGTACATGGACCTGTGGTGAAGAGGGAGACCGTCCCAGTGGCCGGGGTACAGGCCCTCAGGGTCTTTGAGGTATGCGGCTGTGGGCTTGATGGGTGAATAGAGGGGGAAGTGGGTCTTTAGACAGTCCGGGACGCAGACGAGTTGGAGGAAGGAATACTGGCCGTCTCGACAGTTGACCTCTGCAGGTTCGACACCCGCAGCGGGACCCCAACCACTCGCACAGTTCATAGAAATGGACGCAAAGGGAGCCTCTCGCTTTTCTCCGTGGACGTCTACAAGATACGGGTCTCTGCTGAGTGTGGGGGTGACCCCTGGAGGCAAAACAGAAACACCTTCAGGGTCTGTTCGAACTCCGTATGCTTCTGCTGTGGAATCAATGGGCACTTTGGGTGCTTTTTCTTCCTCTTCTTTCATCTCCTTCAACAATTCCTCCTGCCGACTGATTTCCTCTGCAGTCAAATTCGCCATTCCTGCTGCATCTTGAATCAGTGGGGGCAGAGTAGAGCTGTTGGTGGACGCAGTAGAGTTTGAGATTGCACTTTCATTCAGTGGGACGGCAGGGGTGCCGGTGTCGGAGTCAAACTCATCGGGCGATTCTCCCTCACTTGGCGCGGTTTCCCCTTCCGGGCTTGTGACGGGAATTGTGGTAGTAGTGCTTGTTGTGGTGCTCGTGCCCCCTTCAGTTGACGTGTCTGTGGTCTCAGGAGGAAGACTTCCCTCCTCTGTCTCTCCCTCTTCAGGAGAATCCTTGTGCCGACCATGGAGCCCACCCACGGCCGTCCACTCCCAATGGGCAGCGACTGATTCCATGCCCTGTTTTGTTTGGCGGTGCTTTGCATTCTTTGCAGATGATCCGAGGTGGGAGGAGTGGCGGTGGTGAGACAGCAGATGAGCGCCGTGGGTGCCTCTGTGAATTGAGTGTGCATGTGAGTGTCGATGTGAGTGAGAGTGTGAATGGTGTCCCCTTCCCCCCATGCCCCTCTCCTTCAGTGCTCCTCCCTCTGTCTGGATAAATGCTGTGCCTTCACCCTCACCCTCATCCTCCCCCTGCCCTCCTCCCTTTCGAATGCCAACAGCTTCATCGTAAACCAGCTGGTCACCCTCATGCTCCTCAGATCCGAAGTCATCATCCTCTCCTCCAGAAATGGAGGAGGAAGAATCTGATGAGTCTGTCGGCATCGATCCCTCAGGCAGAGGCTCGGTTCCATTCACGAGAGTGGTCTCGTTTGTGTTTGTGTTGTTCGTGCTGTTGCTGATGACTTCCCGTTCAATGTCGTAGTATCTGTTGGGATCTGATGTTGTCTCGGTCAACTCTCCACAGGTCTCTGCAGAAACAAATCCGAGACACCAGGGTGTACGTGAGCAAAAGCAAAACGGAAAATGGAATTAAGTCCAGCATTCTTATGCACAAAACAAAGAATGTCATAAGAGCACAATCGATCGCAACCTTCTGTATGACTCTTGCGGGTACACCAAAAAAGACCAGGAGCTTATAACTTCCACTCGGGCAGTCACGCCTACATATTTGGAGTCTGTAATGCAGAAGGAGGGAATACCTCTGCAGACGATCCCTGGAAGCGTCCAGCGTCCACTCACGCAGACTGCCGTTGCATGTGAAGGCGACCCCTGTGCAGGCGCGAAGAGTTCGTCGGAGTTGCACGAGATGCGCACGCTTGAGCCGTGAGGGAGGGGAGTCACCAGAGGGTCTTTGTCAACGTACCTGCATGCGCGTGCAAAGCAAACAAATGCACATGGTCAGCTACTCTGTTCTTCGCTGGAGGTTGTAGACAAACCTTCAGGTAAGAAAATTAAGGGCAAGAAGCTGTGCACACATTTGGAATGAGGCGTTCTATCTGTATCGGACTTTTAGGTAGGACGTCTGGTTTTTGAACCAACCCTACGTGCTAACCTCGCTCGGCATGCAAAGAGACAATTAAGGACAGGGGATGCCCTGCAGAGAATATCTGAATTCTTCTGTGCCTACTCCGAAGTCGGGGAAGACCCTACGGCATCCACACATCATGCAGAGAGAGAAGCAAGCTGACTGACCTCATATCATGTTGGTATCGGACCGGTAGGTGCGAGTGGTCCAACAGATACCTCCGCCTTGTTGGACTTGCATCTCGTGGAAAGCGGAAGGGTGGGCAGTTCTCTGCATGTAACACCAAACAGAAGAAGAGAAGGTCAATTGTGGCATCATCCGGTGACGCCTTACACTCGAATTGTCTCTATCCGCTGCCCAAAACTGCCTCAATCATGCGTTTTCAAAAGGAGGATGTTGGAAATCAATGCACCACCCCGAGTACTTCATCCCTGCCTCTCTATGATGATCGATCCGCGCCTGACGGCTCTCTGCTCTGTACGTGTACCCCTGCCAGCCCCCAAGAGACTCACGTGTGCAGGCAACGGTCCGAGCTTCCCACGTGCCATCGAAGCAGAAGATCTTGTCCTCTTCATTCCCATAAGAGATCGAGGCACCGTCGGCGCACTTCAACTGAATATAGTCCCCATGGACCCCCCCACCGAATCCCTGGGGCTCCTCCACAACGTACAGTGTCGGATCGGGATTCCCAAATCGTCCACACGTGCCTGCATGAGAAAGGGAAACAGACAGACAGCGTTGAGGGAACAGTCATTGAGTCCAACCAGGCCAGGCTCTCTGGAGAATGGGGGGCGAGGCAAATGAGCTGACGACTGAGGATGAATGCCCTTCTAAAGGATCGCAGGCAATAGATGAGAAGTAAACTCTGTGTATGTCGTTTCATTTCTGCTTCGGTATTTCTTTCTTTCTGCGGACATCTCCACACACGCGAGAACAGAAAAACACGATGGAGCCAGCTAACTGACGCATGCAGAGCATCGTCAGAGGATCAAAGCGCCCATCTTGGCACCGAATATCCTGCAGGCAGACAGAACAGAGAAGTAAAAGGACAAGGACAACAGCAAGGAGAAATCTGGGAACGTTCGTGCAGATTGCACAGAAAGAAATGCTGTTCTCCCTTAAGATGCAACACACCTGAGGAAGATATCGGACGGATAAAAAGAACAGTCCTTCTATCTACCCGAAGGGAGCCTGGATTTCATACAAACAGAGAACTCCGAAACCATTAGCGACGCGTATGAACACGTTATGTATTGACTCACCTGTCTCCCCGGTGTGTAGGGTGATCCAGGAGGCCTCACGTGAGAGAATCCACCGGCACACTCGAAAGCCCAAACGGCCCCGTGAGAGAATTGTCCCTTCTCGTTTGACACCCCGCCCTCTATCAGCTTGGAGACGTAGCCTTCCCGTGCGTTGGGGAGCTCGGACAACGTGCAGTCCTCTGCAGAACCCATAAGAACGAAATTGCGTTTTTAAAACTACTTGGGCTGACAGAGTAAGGCCCTAGAGGGGAAATGATTTTTGGAAGGTTTTCGTCCATTGCTTCCTATGTCTCTCTTTCTTTTTTTTGCACTGCAGACGCAAACTTGCACCCAGGGCTGCATTTGTTGAGATCACTACACAGAAGAGAAGAAATTCATGAGTGGCCCAACAGACTAAATGACGGACGTTTGCAGACGATCGTCCGAAGAGTCCACTCGCCTCCCACACAGGCGACGCTCTCCTCTCTCCGTGCGAGTCCGAAGGAATCTCTGATGGCAGAACTGCCGGGAGCACAGGAGATGTGTCTCTGGTTGCCCGGAGAGTGGCCGTGACCCTTCACCTCGTACAGAGGGGAGTGCTCTAGTTCCGTGAATTCCTCGCATCTCTCTGCAAACGAAAGCAGTTTCATTGATGCATGAGAAGCTCAAAGTGGAGATGCCAAAACTCCTTTAGCGGACCTCCAATGAAAGGAAAAAAAGAGTTTTTTGGGCATCGTTAGATCATCAAGCTCAACTCTTCCAGAAACCTGGGGGCTGTCTCTCACAGCGTCTCTCTGGAGGACACTCCAAACAAAAACAAAACTCACTGAACGAAATGAAATGCCTCTTGCTACGACGAAATCATCTGTATGATGAAGTGCCTGTTTGTTCTTGTTCCAACTGACCCCCACACTGGAGAGTCCTCTCCGAGAAATTCCCCCCAGAGCATTTCAACGTCTCCTCTCTAGTGTCCGCCTCAACACTCTCCCCGTCCTCCCCTTCTTCTCCTAGGAGAGCAGCAGCAAACCCGTCCTCGCAGATGATGTGGACCTCTCCCTGCAGCAGTCCGAAAGACGGGTTGGTCATATGCAGAGTTAGGGGAAGTTGCATTCACACGCAGGCTGTCAAAACATTTCCAATGTAGACAATTCTGGAGTGCCTCTGTCGTCTTTTCCGGGCTTGAGGAACAGAGAAGGGTAACAAGACAGGCAGGCAAGCAATCAACCATGCAGACATAAACAGACAGTGAGTGGATGATTGATGAGGACAATCTTCTCATTGGAAGCTTTGCATGGGTCTCTTTCCTTCATGCTTGTTCTTGCAAGACTTTGTCTGTCTCACTTAATTCATCTCACTGACTGACTGACTGACCTCTGGGTCGAGTTTGGGCATAGAGAGTTTGGAGGCCTCAACAAACTCTGTGCTCTCGGCCTCCCTGAAGGTCACCCTGTAGGCGTGGGAGGCGAGGACCTCGTGGAGGTCGGACAGGATGCACATCCCTGCAGTGGGAAGCGGAGAAGCGCCAATTGAATATTGGGGTCCTTGTATTCAAGCCTAGATCAAAACGTTCGTAAAGGTCAATTTGACACATCATTGACTTCAAGCACGAGCTGTCCTGTGGAAGAGAAGGCTTCGAGTTTTGTTCGAGTTCAACATTCTAAGAGCAAAGGAAACTTTTTCTGGATTTTTCTCCGACGCACTGACTGATGGACTGACTCTCACAGGTAAGCGAAGCTTCGGAGAACTGGGTGACTCCCTGGAAGGGCGAGCTCTCCCCCTGAAGGAACTGAGGCTCGCTCATACAGGTCATCACCTCAAACGCACTCCCGTGGCCGTCTGAAGAGGAGTACCCTGCCTCCGCGTTGCACCTGCAAGGAGAAATAGACAGATTTTCGCTTTTTACTTGCTTGAATCATTGATTTGGTTTATTTGAAGGAAGAGGGAGCTCAAGATCGCGCCATGTATACAAATACAAGTGTTTTGCGAGGATGACAAGCTGATCTGGACATAGAGCAAGGTCTAGCAAGGGGAGGTTGTCACAAATTCCCTTTTCACCAGGACCCGTCTGAGAGAAAGCGAGAGCCACCGACCTGATTTTGAATTGTTCCCCGAATGTTAGAGTGTCAGGCAACTTCGAGAGGACCTCCCCAGTGGAGGCTGCGTACTCTACAGAGTAGACCTCCACACCCTCCGCCGTCTTCATGCGGGCGGTGAGCTGCGCCGTCTCGCAATTCTCTGAACAAAAATCATGAAAAAATTCAAATGTAATCTCAGGGGTATTCATTTGTGATTCTGCCGTCTCGATGTCTTTCCAAAGGCGCTTCTGACTGCCCAATCGTCTTGATTCTGTGCAGGAGACGTGACAGTCACACGAAGACAATGCAATACGTTCAACCTTCAAAAATCCACTTTTGCTTCTTTCCACTGAAAAACATTTCTTTCAAAAGCAGATGAGTAAACAGATTGGTTGACAATCTTCAATTGCTCTGCTGACGCAGTAAAAGTCCTACAGACAGACACAGCACGAACCAACTGACTTGTGCACTCAAGAGACGCCTCTGTCCACTGTCCGTCTCTGCACACAATCGTCTCCTCAGCAGCGGCTCCCGCAGGAGTCCACCCACTCGCGCACTCCACTGTCAGAGAGGCCCCGGCCAGGACAGATCCGTGAGCAGAGGCACTCTCCGAAGTCAGCCTGTTGATAGACACAATGCAAGAAAAGGGAAAAACAGTTTAAATCAAGGTTCGCCTGAAATAAACTACAACCTCAAAAAGCCAGTTGAGCTTGGCTCTTTCGTCTGTGTCCGAATAGAGTTACATCCTGCGCGCGTGTTACACCTAAGTGAGCTGACTACTCGCAGTACATGTACTCATAAATCTCTACAGGTCAAACAACAACGCGACTTCACACTATGTGCCCTTTTTATTCAACCGACCTCTTTGACTCCCCCAAAGACGAGACGTCAAAATGGGGGCAGTTGGCATCGCAGGGCAGAGAGGTCTCCTCGAAGGCTCCGAAGAGGCACTGGACTTCCTCCACAGCCCCCGGCCTCCCGAAGCCCTCCTTGCACTTGATGGAAGACTTGTCTCCGTGGTGAGACCCCCCAAACTGAAGCTCGTAGTGTTCTTTTGGGAACTCGGGGGGAAAGGGGAAGTTGTCTGCCGATGGACAATCCACTGCACATAAAAACAGTGCAAAACAATTATGTAACGATCAGGGAGAAAAGAGAAAGGATGAAAGGACAATATGAAGACAAAAGCGGCGACTTGCAAAAAAACAAAACGCACTGAAACCGAGAACAATACCTGCGTCTCAAGGTTGCGCTCATTCAGGTTTTGCCGGCGCAAACAAAACAATCTGCCTCAAAACTCTCCCTCGATCCACTGAGCTGCGAGCGAGACACATGGACAGACAGCCAGACAGACCCACAAAATCAGGGGACCGACTCACGTGCGCACTCGAGGAGGGACTCGGCCCACTGGCTGCCCACACAGAGAACGTCCTCTTCCTTCAGGCCCCCCACAGGAGAAGCACCCTCGATGCACGCCACTTTCACGGCGTCTCCGTTTTTCCGAAGTTCCGGCAACGCGTCCTCTCTTGTTACAAGACGGTAGGGAGACATGGGCTTCTCGTACACAGGGCACAACGCTGCATGCACGTCAAAAAGAAAACAACCAATTCACATACGTTGTGTATCGAAGACGCTCACAAGGGGGTACTTGACCTTGATGACTCCAAAAACTTGCATACGGCCTACTAGATGACTTATTATTTGACGATAAGTTTGGCATTCGATGTTTCCTTCTCCAAATCGGTAAGGGGCCCTGAGTCATTTCATTCATAACGCCTCGAATCTTAGTTTCTGTTTTCTCCTTTTGTTGAAACCCCCTACGTGACCAATCGACCGACCTGAGCACTCGAGCGATCGCGGGGACCACTCTCCGTCTATGCAGACGATATCCTCCGTCTCCTTGGAGATGCGAATTTCGTTGGACCGCCTGCCGGCCTCGTATCCTGCTGCAGAATTGCACTCGATCGTCACGGTGTGCCCATGCCTCAGGTGACCCTCCACCTGCAGGTTTTAAGCGGCGATACAAAAATATTGAGCAAGGGTACGAGGAATGAGGGAGGAGTCATCAAAGAGTCGAAGACATCGGGGAACCTGCCAAATCCAGAGAACCAATTTCAAAGTTGTCCAAGCATTGTTCATTGTCCCAGCGCCCTCTTGCCGATCTCATCTGTGAATGCCAACGCATTTTGTGAGAAGCTCCATCCATCACTCAATTCAACACTCCACAGTCACAATCCAGAAAGACTTTGCGAATTTCTGACCTGAAAATTCGAAAATGCGGAGGACTGGACATACGCGTCGCCAAGGGAAGGAAAGTCCGGGCACTTTTTGAAGCACTGGATCAAGGGGGGGGTCCAGATACCGTCAACGCAGGCCACAGTGCTAGAGAGAGGGTGACCAGCTGCAGGGGACCGCGTGCCTTCACACATGATCTCCAGGACTGTGTGGTGTCGCGTTGAGTTCACTGCTCCTGTCACCAGAAGGTGGGGGGGAGGTTGGAAGGTCCCCGCACAATTGCGCTTGCACCTGAAGGGGGACTTCTCCCACGCTCCATCCTTACAGAAAACCAGAGCGGAATCGCTTGTCGGGTCCTCGCTGCCAAACCCCTGCAGAGACAAAGAAAGACCAATGATTATTCTTCAATTGAAGCTTATGAGCTTGAATTCAAAGAAAGCGAGTAAGCTTACGCACTCTCAACAACAAATCGATAAAAAGACACGGTAAAAAAGAAACAAGATGCACAGCAAATGGCAAAAAAGAAACAACAGCCCCGCTCATATCCCTCCCGGCTAACAGTCCCAACCCCTCCCCTCCCCTTTATTCCCACCTGAAGGCACCCGATCTTTCTCCAGTCCCCTGAGTCCTTCCCCCCACTGGACTCTAGAATCTGCGTGTGGGCCTCTGTCAATTCAAACGCAGGGCAAGTCGATGCACACGCACAACTGCACCCAGACGCGCTTCCCCCCTCAGTAGAGAGAGGCGCATTTGGGTCGCAGTCTTCTGTCGAGTCCACTTGTCCGTCTCCACAGAAAAGTTCCTGACCAACAGACGAACGGAGGGACCGGAGCTCGTCGATGATTCGGAGTTGACGAAGCTCCGGGGACAGGGCTCCTGCAAATACATGAGGAACGATGGTTTTTCAACTCCTTCTGGTGTAAAAAAACAATGATCGTCTTCAAGTAACATGACTTACAAATGTACCCGTCTGATACAGAGATTTCAAAGTTCCGGCAGTCTGTAGAAAAAGTGCATTGGTTTTCTTCCCTGTTTTCATCATAAGACTGTTCCCGAGCGTCCAAGCACAGAAACGCCAAATCCTGTTTCGCCGACCTGTCATTGTTGCGAAGGAGAGACCGTACATGACCCCGTGGAATCCCTTCTCTCCCTTGTTGGAACACCCAAGGTACCACCGTCCCTCCACCTCCACCTTCCGAGCGTCCACAGGGTCTACCAGAGCGTACATCTGGCCGGATGTTCCCTCGAGTGCTGCCAATGAATCCCTCCCCTTCTGTTTGAACACGTCAATCCTCAAACCGCCTCGGCAGGGGAGGAAGGAAAAAATCAACACCTGGGCGCGACCGAAACACGCACGCACTGCAAACACTTCCCGTGGGTCCTCTTTCCACTCAACCCCCACATGGACCAGATCCTGCAGGCAGGCAGACAGACAGATAGAGAAACATAAAGAACAGGGGAAAACGGGGATTTATGAAAACAAAACGCTGCCCACCCCACTTTTTCTTGGGAGACTTGTTAGAGACAGGCCGACAGCGAAGCTCGTACACATAGACGGAAACGGGTCTCAACGCAGGCGCGGGTGAAGGAAAAGGCCCAGAAGACAAATGTGCATTCACTCCCCCTCACGTACACATGTGCACACGAACCCACCATGAACGCTCACGCACATACACGCCCATACACACAAATACACGCAAATACATACACACACACACAAACACACACACACACACACACGAACACAGACACACCCTCTCTGCGTCGAGTCGGTCCTCCTCCAGAGGCACGGTCAGAATTCTGAGGCCGTTGCCGTTGTCGAAGAGGACCTGTTCCCGTAGTCTGGCCTCCTCGGAGAAGCCCACAGAGATTAGCAGCACAAACCCCGCACCCCACTTGCAAGCTTCCGACGACACCCCCGACACAGTCTCCACCTGCATGAGTTCCGGAAGGACCGCCCCTGTCCGCATACACGAACTTTCCATCTCAGCCTCTGCATCTCCGTCACTTCCTGCCACCAGGTGGGGAGCAAACGTAAGGCCCCGACTGCATATCATGTGTGAATATATGCATGCATATATAGGTACTTGTATGTTCGTGAACGCACGGAACACTCGAGAAGTTCAAGGCTGCAGAGAGGGACGAAAAGAGGCCCTGTCACAGCGCGCGCTCAATACATGAAGGCAGGCGCATACAGGATCATGGAGGCCCATTTCGCTCCTCTGACTCCATGCACTGACTCCGGAAAGTCTGACTGACCTGAATGAGAGTTTTCCCTTCAGAGGCTCGAACCCCGCGCTTTCTTCGAATTCCGGCATGTACTCACTGCTCAGCGCTCTCCATTTCTCCACTGTCCCCGAAGAGGACAGTGTCAAAGTGGACTTGTCCGACCCCCATCTGATTGCTGCAGTCATCATCAAGTGTGCACACAATCAGAGCGACAATGCATGCTGTCATGCATGCGTCTCACACATTTGCTCTGAAGACCCACCCAGCCCCCCTCCTGACTTACTTTGAGGCTGCTCTGGTACCTCCACGGCGGTCTGGCAGAGCTGCTGCAAACAGAGAGTCGGAGATTGCGTTGACTTGAGGTATATGAATGAGGGAATGAAAAACTGTGCGGATGTTGACTGACCACCAGTAGGTAGAAGACAAGTCCTTGTATGAACATTGATAGAGGCCGGCTTTCTGCGTCTGTGGTCTCTTAAACAAATGTTTCACCCTTTGTTACAAGCACGCCAATGTTTGGTGAGCACCCGACAGAAAGAAGAGAGGGTGCCTGGGTCTGCGTCTGTGCATTCAACTGCAGGACCTATATAGGCAAATCAGATCGGTGTAGTGGGGATTTCATTCTTTCATTTCTCTTCACAGCCAAAAGAGGAATGCTGCGGGACTTCTGGTTCTTGTTTGACACATTTGGCGCCTCTATATATATAGACAGGAGGAATTGAGTGATCGGCTTTAAGAAGCTGTGAATTCAGTTATGCAGGGAGGCAGAAAAGACCGACACATGCACATCGACGATCAACCTACGGGATGCGTGCCGTGGCCCCCTTTTCCGTATCGGTGCGCACAGGACCAAAACGGACATGCCATGGCCTATGCAGTTTCAGCTGCATGAAATGCAAATGATTATTGCTTTTCCTTGGCGTTAATTCGACACAGATACCGAAATCGGCTCTGAAATCGGCTCTTAGTGCATGCAGGTTCAAAGGAGACGGCCATGCACACGCGGAGAGTGCATGCAGGCTGAAGACATGCACAAAGTAGAGACGCGGATGAGCCCGAAGTGGGACTCGAAGGTCATCGAAATTTCTGAGGCATTCATCACCGCCAATCGCAAAAAGGATTCAGGACATTCAGGCCAGTCCTTTCAGCCTTGAACGAGAAGACCTTTCTGGGGCACCTTTCTGGGGCGGAACTTCGCGGGAGACTGTCAGAGACAGCAGGAGACAGAGACAGTTCGAAGGAGACGTGGGTTCTAGTGAGAAGTTCTGTGTACCATTACCTGCTTCGACTTGCAAGTCTGTGCATGATGCGGCTCGTCGCACTTCTTTCTTTGCTTGCAAGCCTTGGGTATGGGCTTCATGGGCCCTCCAAAGGCACAAAATGCAATTGGGATGGACGGCGAACGATCTATGAGTTCATGTACTTTGACATCGATGGCGAGAAGGTTCACGATCTGCATGAAATGAGAGGGAAGGTTGTGCTCCTGGTCAACACTGCAAGCAAGGGCCCTCAAGCAAAAGAAAAGTATCTCGCATTGAACGAGCTTCACCACAAATACGAGCATCTGGGCCTCGCTGTCTACGGCTTTCCGTCGAATCAGTTCGGGAACGAGCCAAAGGACGGGGAGGAAATTCTCCATGAAATTGAACTCATGCACGGATCCAAAGCAGTTCCCTTCTACCATATGATGGTCAGTGGTTACGCGGCTTGGTGAGGGGACAGGACAGCGTGAGGCAGGATGACACGATCGATCTCTTTCCGCTACTTTGTAGCCAAGACATTTCTCTGTCAACACGGGCGTCCTTCTTTAGTGTTCCTCTCTGCTCCCCCATCGCCGTTCTTACCCTATCTATATCATTGCACTTCATTGCACTTTACTTTGCTTTATATTCCCTTTTGTTTCCTTCAGTTCCTTGGTCTTTTCCTCTTTTTTTTTCTCCCCTTTCTGTTCTTTGCCTCTCGTTGCTTCTCCTCTCGTTCCTTCCTTCCTTCCTTCCTTCCTTCCTTCCTTTCTCTTTTCGACTGTTTTCCTCTCTTCTTTTTTCTTCATGCCTCCCTCCTCTATTTTGAACTTATTTTTTATCGTTTCCCTTTTCTCTGTCTTGTTCTGTGTCACTTGTCTCCTCTCTTCAATCCATTGTTCCGCTCTTTGACCTTGCGAATTAAGATGTATCTTTTGCTGTTCTCAGGTAACTCTTGTCTGTCTGCACTTCTGATCATTCCTTCCATGTGCCTTCACTGAAACACCGTGCGCCCCTGTTTTGGTTCTGATGCATTCCAGTCTCATTGAATTCTTTTGATCCCGCTCTGTCCTGTCTTTCTTTCTGTCTGCAGAAGAGGAAAGATCTGCTGGGAGACAGCAGGCATATTCTGTTCGAGTACTGTGTGAAGCACTGTGGCAAGACGGAATGGTCCTCGGACTTTGAGATGTTCATTTTTGATAAGAGGGGACGGCCTTGGGGAAGGTCGGTCAGTCTAGCCGTGGGTTGAGCTCTGTTCGTGGAGAGGTCCTGTGACCCCCCCCCGCGTGGAAGCATAATGAATTCGTTCTGGTTGTTCTCTTCTGTTCATTCTTGTTCTGTTTGCTTCTCCTTCGGTGTGTTTTGGTTGGAATCATAAGGGCTCTCAAGTGGGCATCCTGTGCCTCGGTTGGGCACTGACAGAAATATGAGGTCGCGGGGAAGGAAAACAGAAATCGATGGAGGCAGACAAACGGATACTGACAAGCAGAAATGGGTTCAGTAGCTACTCTCAGACGGAGAGCCGTCTTTCAGAGATTCGGGAAAGTGGGCAATCATGCTTGCCGGTCCTTTAGCGAACAGGAAAGGAGTGATGGACGGGCAGGCAATTTGACGGACATGCAGGCAGATGGACAGACAAACAACGACAGAAGGGCAAGCAAGCAGACAGTGTGGAAGGGGCGAAAGCGCATCCAGACAGAGGGAGGAACACACAGACGGACACAGATGGAAAGATGAGCTTTTCATTTGGTTACTTCTGTTTGACTCATAATTCAAATTGGAGTATGAAAATACAAACAGACACATGGATACAGACAGACACATGGACAGAACGAAGGGCAGGCTGACAGGCAGAGAGCTTCTTAACTGGGATTTCTTTCTCGAAAGACAGACAGACGGATCGACAGCCAGACAGGCATTCGGACAGAAAGGGAAGCAAGCAGACAGAAAGACGGATAAGCCACAGTCAGACGGTCCGATCGAGGACGAGTTCGGCAAATAGAGAGGGGATGATTCATGCTGTCCGACAGCAGAGAGAGAGCCTGGGAAGGAGATGCGAAAGCAGCTTTCTGACAAATCGTCTCTTCTTTTCTTTTTGAGAATCAACCGCTCTTGTCATTCTCTTGCTTTGCTTCAGCACTTTTTTTGATTCTGGTAGTGAATGCAGCTGTATTGATGAGTCTGTATGCATCTTCCTCTCTCCATCTCCATTCCTGCAGGTACCCTTCCAGTCTGTCCCCTCTTGAACTAGCAGAAGACATCAAATACCTCATCTACCACGAGGGGGGAGAACACGACGAACTGTAGCCGACATTTTAACACAGCAAGGAACATATGAACAGCTAAGAGTGACAAATGAATGAATGACTGAATAAATCAATAAAGGTATAAATGATCGAATGAATTTTTATGATTATGGCTATAAATCAAACCGTTAGTTAACTACTGCTAAGTTAACTAGCTATCTTTAATTATAAGCAACTTATTTAAGAGAAGATTTATATAACCAAATATATAAGTAATATATTTTTATCGATATTCTAGTCGATATTTCTCTAATATTTCTACTAGAATTTCTCATATTTGGTTTAAGTTACCATTTAACATGTACGTGTATTTTCAATTAGTAACAGATGTTTTCGTAAAGTACCAATTTTATGGTCTCAGCTGAGTCAGCTCTATACAGTGCAGACTGGACTATATTGTTACTAGTGTCACCATGGAAAACGCTAGAAATAGTCTAGGAAATAGCCTACTAAGCCTAGTTATGCTTCTAATTATACTTAGCATTGGCTAGACCATTGGTAAGGAAATTAATACATAAGATAATTAAAGCCATCACATATAAAGTGTCTTTACCGAACCTAGTACCGAACGCTAGACGCCTAGCATGGGCCGAAGGTGGCCGATGGGGATATGGCGTATGATGATGATGATGATGATGAAGATGATCATGATTGAGATATATCTAGAAATATATAGAGGGCACTAGAGAGGACGTTTCCAGGGATGTTTAGTTCGACATCAACCTACAGGCATTCAAGTCAGAAAAATAGACTTGAAGATGGATTTCAATAATGTACTCTGCAATTGAGCGGCAGCTTCCCTTGGGATTGAGCTTTCTGCACCAATGCAGAAAGTTCTGCACTCGCGGCATTCCCATCCGTCTCTTGGGCCGAAAGCCCTACTAAACCAAGAAACGAAAGACCCCGAAGGGACTGGGGGGGAAGGGCGTTAAGAAAGGCAGCTACCCCCTGCTTGTTGAAACGATTCCCGTTCATGACAAGGGCAGTGAGGTTTGGATTTTCACGGGATCGAAAGGCATCGGCAAAAGCTGTCAAAGCTTCGTTTTCTACGTGACATGAGCAAATGCAGACTCGAGTCAATTTCGGGAAGTTTCCGCGTCCAAGGATCGCTGCAAGGGCACACATCCCCTCCTTTCCAATCACCCCCCCCGACAGATCGATTTCCGTAATACCGGGAATTTCACCTTCCCTTTCGGCCAGTTCTGCAAGCAACGGGTCGAAATTGGGCCGCGGCCCTGACGCGTTGTCGGCGCGTTCTCGGCTATAGTGAAAGCGGAGAATCTCTAAGAGGGGGGGGCACTTGCCCTCCTTGAACACACCACCCACTGCCCTCATGCCCGCAGAATCAAAGCAGCAAGCAAAACAAACCCCGAAACTTTTCAGGCAGGGAAGTTTTCCCGACCCCAGCGCTGCTGCCACAGACAACCCACACGGCCCCGCTGCTTTATTATACAAATACAGCTCTGACAGTTTCGGAAGGCCATCCCGGCTCTCTGCAATCGCATTCAAGAACGAATCGACTCCCCGGCTCCCGATATCGGAATTCTTCATGAGCTTTATTTTTGTCACTTTGTCCATCACCCCCTTCTTCACTGCCTCACCCAGTGCTTCCAGGAGCGAGTCCCCCATCTGCATATTTGAGAAGCGAATCTCAGACAGGCTCGGCAGCTTGCCTAACATGAGACCTGCAGCCAGCCACACCCCTCCCACTCTCAGGACCCCCCCCGACAAATCGAGACTCGAAAGCCCCGGAAGTCCCTTTTCACTGGCAACGATGGCTGCCATCAACTGGTCAAAGTCTGTCTGGGTATCTTCCTCTTCTGCTTCATCATCATCATCATCGAGCCGGGGGTAGGGCCCTGCCCCGAGGACCAATCTAGAGCCCTGATGAGCAGGGAGCGCGTCTGTTCTCAGAAGATCAGCAAAAGCCTTCACCCCCTCTTCTTTCAACCCAGTGTCTTCCATATTGAGGTCCCGAAGGGCAGGTAATTTTCCCCTCTGAATCGCCGTTGCCAAAACGTGGGCCTCCTCCCCGGCAGATGTCTTGCGAAGCCCAAGAAACTGGAGCTTTGGTAGCCCCTTCTCGCTTTCCCCAACTGCTCTAAACAACTCTCTCCAACCCTCTGAGTCACCCACTGGGTTGTCCTCTAAATACAGAGAGGACAGGGACACCAGGGCTCCAACCTGAACGGCCTCTGCAAGACCAAACAGACCGTCCTCATCCAATAGGGAGAGGCTCAGACTCAAGATAGACAGATGATTCAACTTGCCCGCTTTGCTCAAAGCCCCTATTTCGCTCAGAAAAAGGCCGAAATCTGTTGAATCCAGATCGAGTTGCTCCAAGGGGGGCAGACCGACTTCGCACTCATCCAGGCCTCGGACTATTGCCCTCGCCCCCTCATTCCCCATTTCATCATTCCCCTCCAAATCTAGCAAACGGAGGGCGGGCAAGTGACCGTCTCTCACAAAACCTCCCAGCAGCCTCGCGTCTTCTTCTGAGAGACCGCACTCCGGCAGATACATCTCAATCAACAGGGGTTGGGGGGTGATACAAAAGGAACTCAGAAACTCAGTCTGTGCACTAAGCAGTGCTTCAGATTGAGGGGGCGACAGAAGCCAGTTCAGCTTTCGCAAATAACCAAACCGACGCATCTGCATCGCCTTCGTTAGTGCCTCAACCCCCATGATCTCTGGTTTCTCTACAGAGAGATCTGCACACACAAAAGGGGGATCGGCAGGGGCCCGCACGACTTCTTCAAAGAAGGGGAGCAGCTGAGCGCCCTCAAGCCTTAGACTAATTGTGCGCACGACAGGCACTCTACCGGCCCCCAACATCCTCAAATTCTCTTCGGCTTGGCACTTCCGCCCCCCCTCCCCCACCCGCTCTTCGTTTCCCGACTTGCTTTTCTCCCCCTCTTCCTCATCCTGTCTCTGATCCCCTGCCTTTCCCCCCCCTACTGAAAGCTGGACATCTTCCAAGGTGGGGCAGCCCTCTGAGGTGAGGGCTTGCAGAAGCGCCCCCATCGAGACCGCGTCCGGTTCAAGTCCGAAAGTAACCAGGTTGAGCTTCTTCAAGCGAGGCACGCGCTCGACGCGAAGAGACGATGCCAACGTCCTCACCCCCCCACCTTTAAAGCGGTTTTCCTCCAGATCTAGTACTTCTAAACAGGGCACGTGCCCTCCCTTTATAACAACGGCCAGTCTCTCAATCCCCACATCCCCAATACCGCACTCACGCAACCGCAGCTCCTTCACACACGGCAAATGGGACACGCACAAAACGTCACAAAGGACCCCTATGCCCTCATCCCCCAGCCAGTTGTCCGACAGACAGAGGGTCTCAAGAACCTGCAGAGGCTTTTTGTTTATCGCTGTACAAACCGCTTTCAACCCCTCCAACCCCTTCAACTGAAGCCCCGTCTCTTGCAAGTCAAGACTCTGCAGACAGTCTGCCTTTCCTGTCTCCACGGCAGCTGCAAGTGCCTTCCCTCCCTCTTCTGCCAGTGAGTTGCCTGCAAGACGTTGGGGCAGAAAGGACGGGAGGGAGCAAGAATGAACCTTGGAGACAGACCGTCATTCTGCACAAAAGCTAAGAGGCATCTCTTCCATGCAGGAGGAAACCGATTTCATTCATCGTCCTGCCGACGTCGACAGAGCCGAAAGTGCTTGACGGAAGACGGGGGACCCTCCCTTCCCTTCTTGCAGTTCCTGACACACACACTCGCATCAGC
The DNA here is from genome assembly GCA_018398765.1 of Chromera velia. Classification (NCBI taxonomy): domain Eukaryota; family Chromeraceae; genus Chromera; species Chromera velia. The sequence goes on along the minus strand of JAHBMJ010001240.1, from coordinate 43,224 downwards.
TTGCTGGGTGCCGCTGACTGACTGCATGGCTGACGGGGGGTCAGGAAGGACGCAGATTCATCGAGACAAGGAGAAACTGCCTTTGTCTCGTCATACAAATCACATGCAGTCTGCAGAGAGAGCGCTCGATCCGTTTTTCTGTCTCTCGAGCCGAAAGATAAGTGAAGCCTTTCTGATCCTTCCCCCAATCAATGCACTTCAATAAGTCCTTTCCCCCAATTAGTAGCAAACAAACAAACGAACCTTTCAGGCAGAGCTTCTGGAGTCCGGGCAACACCAGGGGAAGGATCTCGGGGGCCCCTGACGGGCCTATTGACTCCGCTGCATACAGATCAATCAGACCCAGAAAGAACATTTAATTCAAACAGAGGGAGGGCAGCACAGGGCTTTAATTCCGAAGCACCCAACTGAAGGGGCAAAGAAAAGAAAATCGGAGATCAACATGCTGCAAGCTCCACGTGGCCAAGTAAACGACAGGCACGCATGCATGCAGGCAGGCCGCAAAGCAAGAGCAGCCCGTGCTGCGTGCACGCAAACCCGGATTGTGCGATGCACAATTCAATCGTGCAAACAGAAAGGTGAGCCTATTTGATCGCTGGTCTCGTCTCGGTTCCCCTCTTTCACAGTACGTCTTTCTGTGTACGGTTCCCTGTCCCGCAATGCATGCAGTCAGCACGTGTCTTCTTTGGCCGCACTGTGTACCTTGAGATTTCACCCTTGGTCCTTTCTCTTGTCCATTCTCTTCCCTGTCTTTTCTTTTCTTTTCTTCGGTGAGATACTCATGTTTGTATTTTGTCTGCGGTGTGTTGCTGACAGGAGTCACTCTGGCTTCCTGCCTTCCTTCGACTGCGGTTACGTACCAGTGAACACAAAGCTTTTCACTCTGACAAATCCACTGTCACCCTCTCCTTGCTCGTCCTTGTCCTTGTCCTTGTCCTGGCTTCGTGCTTCGCTCACTCTCTGAAGAAAGTGGCGAAAGGCGGGAAGCGACGAAGCCCTCGCCCATTGTGGGCCTGTAGGGGAGGGGAGGGGGGAAGGGTTGGGTTGGGTGGCATGAAGATCGACGAGGGGAGAGGAGACGAGACGGGGGACAAAAGCACAAGAACAAACGAAGAGCATGCAGCTTTCCAACCACCGAACACTCTGTTTCCTGCATACCTTTACCTCTCTTCAGTGCCTCTGTCCATTGACTGAACACAGGTAGGTGGCCAGCTATTGAAACAACACACACACGATCAATCGGATGCTGTCATTGAGAGGCACATCCGAAGTCAAGGGAAGCTGGGTGGATCGAGAGACCGGGACAGGGTGTCGTTGGGGGATCTCTTTCTTACATTTCTGTGTCTCAAACTTTAAGGGAAAGCTGAAGAGAGGGATGCGTTTGGTCTTTTGACCGAGTGAGTATGTGAGAAAGTGTCAGAATGAGCGTATCTTCAGAGAAACATACGGAAGGTGGGACTCTGGTGACGTATAATGAAAATAAATTGCGGCGACCGTATGCACTGAGAGGAGAAGAGACTGACCGACGACCAGCTCCTCCACAGAAAGCGGGAGGGAGCTCAGAAACACGGAGACCCTCGTGGGTGAGAAATCGGGAAGGCCTGCAGAGAGGCTAGGGAGTCCAAAGAAAAAGGAAAGTGCATGGCTACCAGCCGAAACCGAACCAATGAACTAGACAGGGGGGAAAGAAGAATCAGGAAGGGCAACGGCAGGGAAAATGCGAAAGCAAAAAGATTCGAGTGAGGGCGCTTGACTCCATCATTTCGCTCAGTCAGGGGACTCACCTGAAAGGTCAAGTGTGGAGAAAGATACCCGTATTTTCAGCTGCACGCAAAGACTTTGCAACACATGAAGAAAACATAACAAAAACAGAAGAGGAGAAGCAGACACACGACTCGTACAAAAAGCATCTGTAGAAACCCCCCTTTTTGAAGACATGGTGATGGACAGTTTGCCAGTCACTGCGGCGGAAAGAGATCAATCAAAGTTCCATGATCTTCAGTACAGAAATCACAGACCGGCACAGCCTCTCACCACGCCAGGACTGGCCGACAGGACGATTGACGCACGCACCTTCGTGATCAGGAAGGCGCAGACACAGGCGAATCCGAAGGATTCCTTCTCCGATGCGAGATCAAGAAGCGTCTGCAACAGGAGCGTATCATGTAAAGACAAACAAAATTCAATCTTAGTCGACGGGTGAAACGTTTTTCCAGTGGGGTCTCGGTCGATCGGTAATTTCGGACACAGCGCTCGCCGCGCACCCTGGGTGCGCTCATCTACACCGGCACAAAGGCCGGCCCACTCAAACGTTTACTGACCGACCCGCACCACATGTTGCGCCCACAGTAGACTTCGACTGTATCAACAGCTGTTCAGAGAAAAGAAGTCGGCAGCTGTGCAACAGGAGCGAGAAAAAGAAGGAGCGGCGAGGACAGGACAATCATGAGAACGAATGACAAAAGGCAGGGGGATGAGTTGCTGACTTCAGGGGTCATTCGCAAATGCTGAAGAAACGTGCGGAGGCTGTCATCCCTTGTTTGTCGCCTCTCCGTCTCCTGGTCCGACGATATTTTTTCGTCGCCCGCCCCGCCTCCGTTGTGCCATATCAGCTCCTCCTGGTCTGGTAAATGCACACCAGTCTGGCTCATGATTCGTGGCTTCGGCAGACCTCTTTGCGTCTCCTTTTTTGCAGGGAGGAGATGGGGAGATCGCCAGCTGAGTGCACACACATGAAGACTGCTCAATATTTTTTGTTTTTACACAAGCGGTACGGGCTTCCCACCTGCTTGCTGATCCAGCGCAACAGAGCGTCCAGTTCTGGTCTGAAGCAGATTTTTAAGAAGCTGATTTGCGAAGGGGGGCTCAAGCGAATTTACGAGGGACGTGGAAATCCAAATCTCTTCAACAAAAACGGACCTAGCATGCAGCCGTCTCTGTCGCTTGCTACACAGCTTCTTTCTGACACTCCCTGGAGTTTCACGAGTCAAACTTTTTTCTCTCTGTGGTTTCTGGCTCCGGGCAGTAAGTGACGGTTCTTAGCAGTAACTGACTGATACATGCCACACGGAAGAATAGAAGTGAATGCATGGAAGAAGATGGATTATTAGTCTGCTCAGCTGGTGAGTCAGTGCATGGGAGATATTGGGGTCACGGCTGATCACGGCCGGCCCCACTGAGGCTGCCCCGGCATGCCCCGCATTTCTGGAATGGGCCCTTGTGTCACCTCAGAGGGCAACTCCTGCGAGGTCGGGAGCAAGAGGCCCTGAGCTGAGACGTTCTATAGCATCAACGCAGCAGGGAAATTTTGCCTAGCTAGCTAGCTAGCTATATAGCTTCCTCACCTTCGTGCAAGGCGAGGCAATGAATAATTAAGCATGTCATGTCACTGAGAAAGCCGGGGTCCCTCTTTGGCCCCCCAATACAAGCGCGCCAGTTGCAACACTGCAACACAGGCGCGGCGCTCCGACGATTTCGACAATTTTTGTTGCAGAAAAACGATCCAGCCCCAAATCTCTGCAAATTCAACTTCGATTCATCGTTTCTCTCCCCCCACCTCCTCTTTCAAATCCCTCAATCGAGGAACTCTTATCTGTTTAATCCGGACAAGGTGTTTGTTTGAACAAGTCTCTTATACTTCTCTTCCACACACAAGCTTTCTACTACTGCTTACTCACTGATTCAAGATGAAGTTCCTTACTATCCCCGCTGCTTTCGCTGTGGCTGTCGCCCAGAAGAAGGGATACGCTCCCGCCCCCACCACTTACTCTTGCCCCCACGGGTATGAGCTTGCTGGGTCTGACTGCGTGAAGACCGTCACTGCAGACTACGAGACCTCTCAGGTCGCCAGCGTCATGGAGGTCGCTCCCGAGAAGGCTTGCCCTAAGGTGCGTCTTCTTCAGCTTTCAACTACCTCTCTTCTGATTCCACCCACTTTGTCTACTGACTGTCACTGAGCACCTATGTGAGCTTCCACCCACTGTGCCACAACTGATCTATCTCCCCTTTCTCTCTCTGCAGGGATCCACCATGTCTGGCAAGACCTGCGTCTCCACCACCACCGTTGCCAAGGAGGCCAAGACTCACACCACCGAGAAGCCTGTCCTCTCCTGCCCCAAGGGCACTGAGGGCCCCGGCTCTGACGGCATGTGCACCGTCACCAAGGCCGATCAGCAGGCCACTGTCACTCCCCGCAAGGTCCCTGACCAGTCCACCACTGTTGCCAAGGCCCCCTATGAGGTCTCCGTCTCCAAGCCCGTCTCTGTTGCCGGCGCCCCTGTCTGCCCCAAGGGCACCACTCAGGACAAGTCTGGCAACTGCGTTGTGACCGGCACTACCACTGAGTACTCCCAGATTGCTGAGCAGACCTCCGTGTCCATCCCCGTCAACACCCCCTCTTCCTACTCCGAGTGCCCTGAGGGAACCACTGGCTCTAACGGAAAGGGCAAGGGAGGTGACTGCACTGCCACCACCTCTTTCCAGAACGTTGAGACGATCATGTCTGAGAAGAGCGTCCGTGTCCCCACCCTCCAGTCCAAGTTGTCTTCTTTCAGCCTTCCCGCCACGGAGATCGCTCAGGGAATGACGTGCCCCGACGGCACCACCGCCCAGAAGGACGGCACCTGCACCCTCACCCTCACCCGCTCCAGACTCGAGTCCTATGAGGTGCCTGTTGACGCGGAGTCCCCTGTCATCGAGGAGTTCCCCCAGACTCTCACCCTCACCAAGTCTTACCTCGTCCCCTCTTACTACTGCCCCCCCGGTACCACTCCCTCCGGCTGCGCCTCCGGCCTCACCGGCGGCTCTTACTCCAAGAAGGGTGGAGCTTCTTCTGGTGCTGAGTGCGGTGATGCCTCCCTCATCTGCACTGTGACCCTCCCCTCCGGAACCCCCATCGCCACTTCTACTCCCAAGACCGTCAAGAAGGCTCGCTTCGAGAAGAAGCCCGTCACTGTCCCCGTCACCCGCGTCGAGTCTTACCCCGTTGAGTACTGCCCCAAGGGCACCACTGAGGACGCCAACGGCAACTGCGTTGTGACTGTGACCACCCAGCACCCCGTCACTCACACCGACTCTCACACCGAGTGCCCCCCCGGTTCCGAGTTCCACACCGGAGGCTCCAAGGCCCCCAAGTGCAAGAAGCCCGTCATTGTCACTGTGCCTGCCACCCAGCTCCCTGGTGACATGAAGAGCAAGGTCCCTAAGTACGCCTGCCCTGAGGGCACCACCCCCGTTGGTGAGGGACCTGAGACCACTTGCGCCACTCAGACGTGAGTCCCTGTTTTGCTTTGCTTTGCCCTCTTCTCTTCTGTCGCTTTCATTTTCTTCCGTGCACTGTCACCGTGCATTGTCCGCACACTCTCCCTTTGCTCCTCACCTCTGTGTCCTCACCATTTTTTGCCGACTTTCATCTCATTCATTGCCACACTGTTTTCAAAGTAGAGTTTCACTTCTCTCCGAAAGGCCATGGAGGTTCATGTTCGTATGCTTCTCGTCCTGACTGCAGTTGGGAGGATGTCCCCGCTGAGACCTTCACCACCACTAGCATCACCTTCGAGTCCTCCACTATCACTGAGGTCGTCCCCAAGCTTTACAGATACGAGACCCGCACTGTCACTGAGACCGCCACCACTGAGGAGGTGTACACTGTGTACGATGACATCGTCCTTGACGAGACCTTCGCCGGTGTTGACTCTTCCTCTTACACCGAGACCGTCCCCGCTCTCGTGAAGTACTCCATTGCTCACGAGTCTTCCCCCGTCACCGTGACCAACTCTCGTGTCAACTACGCTCCCTGCATCCGCCCCGACGGCTCTGTTGCCACTGGAACCGGCTACGGATCTTCCCACGGACACGGCCACGGCTCCAAGGGCAAGGGCAAGGGCACCCCCCTTCCCCCCGCTGCCGGTGGACAGCCCTGCCCCATGGAGACCAAGTACCGCGTGGTGACTGACTCTTTCACTGAGACTGTCCCCATGGTCCCCACTTACTCCGTTGTCCCTGCTGACTCCTTCTCCGCCTTCTCTTCCGCCGAGGAGACCTCCATCACTTACGTCACCTCCACCATGACCGAGACCTCCCACTCCGTCTCCACTGGCTACAACACCGAGATCTTCCCTGCCAACACCATCACCTCTTTCCAGACCTCTTACGCCCCCACCCCTGTCACCACCACCAAGGTTGTGACCACCACTGTCCCCATGACCACCTCTGTCCCTGCCATCCCCACCTTCAACACCGCCTCCGAGACCGAGATCGCCAGAACCGAGAAGGTCACCACTGAGTCTGTCTGCCCCCCCGGCGCTGGCTCTGGCTCTGGCAAGAAGGGAGGCTGCTACCTCGAGGAGCAGGCTCTTACTTACGTCCCCGTGACCGTCACTGAGCAGATCCCTGCTGACACCACCTACATCCAGGAGTCCCACACCTCTTACTTCTGCCCCCCCGGCACCGTTGACACTGGAAAGTCTTGCGAGGGCACCCAGTCCGTTCCCGCCGTCTACAACTGCCCCCCCGGCTCTACCGCCGGTAAGAACGGAGGCTGCACCACCACCTCCTACACCACCACCCAGTCCTGCCCCAAGGGCTTCACCGACACCGGACAGCAGTGCGTGATGACTGAGACCATCCCCGCCACTGCCTCCTCCGGCAAGGGCTACTCCGGCCACGGCCACAAGCACGACTAAACGCCTTCACACGTGAAGGTCTTTTTCGTTGCTTGTGAGGGAGTGTGCAGAGTGTTTTCCGTGTCTCTGTGATTGGAAGGGTGTACTTGAGTGAGGAGTGTCCGTGCAAGTGCACCTCTGCGGCGTGTGAGTGTTTTGATCGAGTGTCTGACCTCGGGAGGGTAAGAGGATGTCCCTCTTTCCCTCCGGTGTGTGCGAGAACATCGTCGTGTGTTCAGTCACGACGGTTTTCTTTGCCCGTTCAAGTTCCTGCAACCGACCCTTCGTTTGGACAGCAGCGAGAAATTCGATTTGACGCAGCAGCAGTGACAAATCAGTGAAAGAGACTGATTCATCGAACGTGTCCTTGTCCGGACAACCCTTTTTTTCGCTGTCATACTTTTTCCTCTTCATTCTTGCGAAAGTGTTTCGTGCTCGTGTGGATGTGCATTCGTGCTTTCACGATAAAGTGTTCTGTGTTCACACTTGCTCATGCATGCATGATGCAAGGAAAGTGCGTGTCTTGTCTGGTTTCAGCACTGCATGGAGACTTCTTGTGCGGATACTCTGTATGCGTCACAAAAAGTCCGAATGACGATTCTGCAGGCTCCACGCACGTATTTGTTTCGAACCGATCTTTGACATCAGGTCTCACTGCAGACGAACTTCACAGTTCGCAATTAATGTTTCAAACTGATCTTTGACATCAGGTCTCACTGCAAACGAACTTCACAGTTCGCAATTAATGTCTAAACCATTTCAATTCTGTAAACCATTTTCAATTCTACAAAGAGTATGTTGGTGGGGGAAAAAGCCGTCACTCGTAGCAGTGTAGTAATGATCAGTAATAATATCATGCAATTTGATGCCCAGTTTAATCTAAAAAAAAATAGAACTAAAACTGTATCGGAAAAGGTAAATCATTTGTGAATTTTAAAGTAGTTGCCTAAATCTACATTAATTTTGCAAACTTTTATTCAAACTTTTACTAGTGATGTGTGTTAATATTCTAGTCAATATTATATTATTTTCAAATATTACTATATAATACTTATCATAACCTGTCACTATACTTCTAGCTATACTTGCTAGCCTAGTTAGTAGCCTGGCTTAGGATAGGATTTCATGTTCCGGGAATCCCCATGGTCTATTATATATATAGCCCACGGTTCATTGCCAGATATTGGCTTAAACCGATGTACCTAACGTATCATAAACTTCCGTATCATATCCTTTCTGTAAAATTTAAAATCTAGTGGGCTGGAATATATAGGTTGTCCCAGGGGAGCGAAGTCACTGTGCCTGCGTCTTGTCTGATTCTTATTTGATCTTGTGTGTATTCCTTCTTCGCTGCTGACTGTCCACTGTGCTCAGCAGCCGAGCCCTTCCTGAGGAGTCAGTATCTAGGGAAGTGTTCCGTAGGGTTCTTAGTAGTACCCTGTAGACTGCACTCCTTACCATTTCTCAATCTGACATGGACGCGTTCTTTTGCTTCTCTTTTTCGGTTTCTCTTTTTGGCTTTGTCTTCCCTCTCGGTCGTTTCCCCTGCCACTGCAAGTCTGTTCCGACGCAGGTGGTTTTTAACCCTAGTTGCTTAAGGGTGGAGCTACCCTCTGTTTCTATTTCCATTTCCGCCCTAGCTAGGCTTTGATCCATGCAAATGCACCAGTGGGGCCTAGGTCGAGGGATCGAATCTATGTAGGAAATACTAGGTTGGCCAGAGCCTATATGGCTCACCGGCTTTAACCTCACACATCATCATCATCATCATATGTTGTATATGTTATTTACTAGCTAGTTTACTAGGTTATTTATAAATTTAAATTTAGGGATCGATTAAAGTAGATTAAAGTCTACATTAAAGTCATTGTCTGACTGATAAATCTATATGCGATTACAAGCAATAGCTCTTCATTTTGACGGTTGGTCCTCAAGCGACCGCAAATTTTTCTCGAAGAGCCTTCAGATTGAGATCAAACCTGTCGACACCCAAGTCAGGCCCAAGGAAAGGAGCCCACTCGGCGTCCAGTCTCTCAAAAGTGAACCCCACAATACCGAGAGGGGGAGATGCAGGAAAAGTAGTAATGAGCTTGTGTAGATCCAGCAGTTGCGAAGTCACAGCCTTGTCCTTGTTTGCAGCCTTTTGGCTCATTGCCTCTGCGTGGAGAAATGTTGGAGATACGTAAGCTCTCATGAATTGCTCCTTTCCATCTCCGCTATACCGAATGTTTCCGTTCACAAAAACCTGAGAGACCCCAATCTTTGCCTTCTCAACTTCCTTCAGCGTCGCTTCCCAAGAGGCCTTCGAGGAGGAGGCAGACAGTTTGGCCATCAGCAAAACGACCTGAGAAAAAAGACAGACCCAGGGACATTCAAAAAAATCTGTGAGCACTGACGCATCAGGTGTAATTTCGTCCTTCCCCTGTCTGTCTTTCTTTCTCCCTTTCTTGCCTTTTCCCGTTCCTCCCTCCTTCCCTCCCTCCCTCCGTCGTCTCTGCTGCATTTTCTTTTTCTTTTGGCTGTATTTCCTCTGCGTCTACGTTTCTTCTTTTCTCTTTTTTTTTTTCTTCTTTTCCCACCCGTCCTCTGCTCTTCTGATTATATTCTTTCGTTCTTTCTCTCTCTCTCTCTCTTTCTTTCTTTCTTTCTCTCTCTCTCTCTCTCTCTCTCTCTCTCTCTCTCTCGTTCTTTCTTTCTTTCTTTCTTTCTTTCTTTCTTTCTATGTTTCTTTTTATGTTTCTTTCTTTCTTTCGTTCTCTCTGTCCCTGTCTCTGTCTTTGTCTCTGCCTCTCTGTTTCTCTCTCTCCCTCTGTCTCTCTCTGTTTGTCCCTATCTCTCTCGCTTGCTCTTTCTCATTCTCCGTCCTTGGCGCACACTCAGGATGGGGGAGTCAAACAGACACGCAGGCTTTCCATCAGAAATTTTTGTTCCCTTTTCACATAATTTTTGTCTGTGCAAGTGCCTTCTTCCGCCCCTGATCATTTCGTTTTTGTCTCTGTTCGAAGCTGACAGACGGCAGGGAAGGCAGGCCGAAAGGCAGTCACACACACACACACACACAGAGAGAGAGAGAGAGAGAGAGAGAGAGAGACAGAGAGAGAGAGAGAGAGAGAGAGACAAAGAGAGACAGAGAGAGACAGAGACAGAGACAGAGAGAGACAGAGAGAGACAGAGACAGAGGCAGAGAGACGGTCATCTTCACTGTTGACAGGAAAAATCGGTGGACAGAGAGGCAATTGCTTGCGTGGCACACACAGACGTTTTCATACACGAATCAGTACATCAACAAAGCGGATATGCACCTATAGACAACGTCCGTCTTTGCCTCATCAATTTTCTCTGAAATTCTTCACAGACACATCAACATAATCTCGATAGACCAACCGACTAATGGACCCACCTGCATTGATTGAAACTCGTGCAATATGTTGACCGGTCCTTTCTCTCCGAAGTCCTCTCTCCCAAAGGACACGCGAAGATCCCCCGTCTCCACCTCCAGCGTTTGTGCCTGGCCCTTGTCGAGCGCTTGTGCCACTGAGAGAACAACCTGGGTGCCACTTGGTCCTGCACTCTCCGTCTCTGATGCTCTGACAATCACCTTGGGCGTGCTCACAGACACAGAGGCACGCGGAAGTCGGGCTAGTGCTCTGACCACCGAGGCGAACGAGAGACGCCGTTCTATCCCGAGGCGGAGGGGGTCCTTCTCGGCAATGGCTGTGGGTGAAATTTTAGTGAAAGCGGATCGGAACTTCGAAAGACGGTCTTTCAAAACAGCAATCCGTGCTGCTCCGCCAAATGGGCCTGGCACAGCAGAAGAAAAAAAACGCACTCCTTGTATCCGTCCAGTGCCGCAAGAGAACACCAGAGGAGAGACGGAGACGGAAAATTTCCTCCGTGCAATCATGGCGTTTTTTTGAGTAGAGAATTGTCAAAGAGTTACTATTCCTGCCCACCCTTTTCTCACGGACAACGAGGGCCCCTGGATTGAGCTCGGACAAACTAGTTCTGAATGTGGGCGCGAGATTTCAACGTGGAGAAGAAGTCCCGAGGACTTCAAACGGGGAACAGCCGAAAATGCTGAGACGTGGAGCTCTGTAACTGCACACAAATCGCCCACTAGACTCGTTCACCTCAAACCCTTAGCTTTTCCGAAGCTGAACGAAGTTGCACTGACTCTCGCAGCTAGTCTCCGCAGCGCAGTCAGATCTTCTATACGGAGAGTCTGTTAGCTAGCTGTGCTGTCAACTTAATTTCCTGTCTTCTGTCGATCGATACAGCCAGAGTCAGGTAGACGGACTCAGAGCGTGCATGCATGGAAGCCATGGCCCCGGCCCTGATTCATCCATCCGTCCAGGCATGCCATGGCCCCAGCGCGATCGGTCTGACTCATGCATCGTAGGATCCATCGAAGTCGGCCTTCAGATGCCGAACTTCGAACACTACGGCGGCCTGCTCCATCTCTCAGACTACAACTGCATGCATGGCAACCTCCCTGAACCTAAGTGCTACTTAAAAAAATATAATCAAGATCATCTCTATCTGCGGCATCTTTTTTCAAGAGACCGTCCACGCCTGCGGTGTAGATGGTCAAGACACCATCCACATATGCGGCTTTAGCTTTCAAAACACCATAAATAATCCGCGCCTGCGGCGCAGACTTTCAAGCTTATTCAAAAATGTGGCTTAAACTTTTAAGTGGTAGTTAGGTTCAGGGAGGTCTGCATGGCAGTACATGGCAGCATGGGTTGCCATTCGTCTCTAGTTTCGGAGACTCTAGGCTAAAGCACAAATAAGTAAGCATTAAAGTAAGCTTCAATTTCGTTAAATTTGGTAATATTTACAGAGGGGTACGGCCTGTCAGGGGGGCTTTCTTAAAAAACTATATGAGTATGTAATGTCCCGAATAATATCCTTTTCTACCACCATTTGCCTCTGTAAGTTTGCCTCAAAACAAAGTGGCCAAAAGGGGCTTTGGGGCAAGATATAACAGCTAAACGACGCAAACTGACCTAGCCTACCAGAATAAAGTTCGTTGGTTCTTCTTTTTTCTGATTGAGCCTAGAATAGCCTAAAATTGAGCTAAATTTCAGCAGAAAGAGGACAAAGCTAGGCGTTCTATATAAGGGTATATAAGGGTATAAGACCACTCTGCCTTGCCACAGGAACTCAGTGAATGGCCATCGCAGGAAAACCGTTCTTGCTTACATACACACACACACACACACACACACACACACACAGAGAGAGAGAGAGAGAGAGAGAGAGAGACAGAGAGAGAGAGAGGAAGGGAGAGAGAGAGAGAGAGAGAGAGAGAGAGAGAGAGAGAGAGAGAGAGAGAGAGAGAGAGAGAGAGAAAGAGAACCAGACACTGAGACCATATTGTTCTTTCACTTTCTCTTTTTTCTCTTTTCCTCTTTCTTTCTTGCTGACTCACTGCAAGTAGCTGCGAGGCCAAGCTTAGGAGCAGCTGTGAGCAGAGCACACATGCACAGCAGACCGAAAGACAGGCAGACAGAAAGGCAATGAGGCACCAGTCCGTGTTCACAGAGGGGCAAATGACATTTCTTTCTTTCTGTCTTTCTTACTCACTTACTTACTTACTAACGTTTCTCTCACAGACCGACAACCAGACAAATAAACAATTGGATAAACACGTAGAGAGACAAAAAGACAAGTAGAAACACACAGAGGAAGAACAAAGACAACGGGACGGTGTAAGTGTGTGTGTGTGTGTTTTTTTTTCTGTCCACAGAGAAACAGGCCGGAAGGCAGGAAGGGGGCTGAGAGACCGGCCAGTTTTGGGGTAGCCAAATATACGGACAGATTGACAGACAGACGGGCAGCCCAGTAAGGAGGTGGTTGGAAAGAGCGACAGGCAGACCGAGAAAGACTCTCGCACCCGACACAAACCGAAGACGAATAGCTATCGACTGAGACACAACAAAAGGCAGCTCACAAACATAATCGAGAACAGCAGTCTAGGGAGCAAATGGGCAGGAAAGCAACAGCAGATCCAGTTCCAACAGAGAACGCGCAACGAAGCAAATCAGAGAGACAAAAAGACAATGACACACAGACAGCAGCTCACTCTGACATTCCTAATGCAAACCTTGATCGAAACCGGGCACGACGTGCACCTGGTGTATGCATCAGCAATTGAATTCAATCTCAAAATTACATGAAGGAGCATCACTTGGCAGCAAGACATTCATGTATCAAGAAGAGGATTCGGTCATTCAATCAGAGACTGTCTGGTCGCATGATGCGTCTATCGTCCAGGTGTTGCTGAGTTAGTCTACGTTTTCTGCGAGGGCTTTCATGAAAGAAGACATATTGTCCACAATGTTGTCCTGGCACCCTCCGCGATCCACAGTCTCTGCCTGGAGGTCGACTGCCAAGGCTCTGATCCTGTCGGCAGTCGCGTTCTCCATGGCCTGCTGTCGTTTGGTGAGTCTGTCGATCGCCTCTGCGGTCTCTTTAGCCTGCTTGACCTGGTTGAGCTCGAGGATGTACCGCTCTTTCTCGATCAGAGCCTTGCAATCCTCAAAGTTCCTCTTGACAATCACCGAAATGTCCTCAATGCCATCCTGCCGTGCCCTCTTCTCTGCCTCCAAACCTTCATTCAATTTATTGATCTGGGCTTGGAGGGGCGTGACATTCTCCTCCATGGCCTTGATACGGTCAGCACGCTCCCTTTCGATCTCTTCATGGAGATTGTCCATGCGGCCAGAGTGCGCTGTGAGGGTCTGGTGCACTTCGTCAAACTTGACATCCATTCTGTTCTCGAGCTCTGCTTTTGTGTCTGCAAGCTCGGTCTCGAATTTCTTTTGGAAGGCAGTGAGGGTGTCGGTCATCCTTTTGATCTCTGCCTGGATGTACTCTCGTGTGTTGGCAATCTGCCGCAACACCTCTTGGTGCCTCTCATCCAACATTCTTCTGAACTCTTCGCGTGCTTTCTGCGCTTCTTGAAACTTCTCTGCCATCAACATTACTTGGTTTGCAAGTGCTGTCAGCTTCTCATTCTTGGGATAGTTGAGAGTCCCGCTGGCCTCTACTTCTCGGATCGTTTGGACCTGTGCCTTTTGAAATGGGACTGGGGGGCCGGAGCTCATCTGCTCCTTTGCAAGTTGTGCAGCCAACGTGCCCCTTCTCATCGGGAACTTGGAGGAGTCCACAGGGTTGGGAGCGCCTGGCGCTGTGGAAGGTGCTGTGAGGGTGGTGTTCATTGTTGAAGAGTGCACACCAAAACTTGAGAAGGAAAAAAAATAAGCTACAGGTGTTGCGTGATCTGACGACCAAACGGTTGGCTGTCAGTCTGGTAACTCGCAAAGGTTGGTTGTGCAAAGAGGTCTCAGGTTCGGGGATGCATCTTCTAAGACATGCACAAACAATCAGATGCTGTCTGTAGTGTATACATGAACGCTAGAGGGAAGAGTCTTTCCGAATCATCATATTCCATGAAACAACGTACGTATACGGTCACTGAATTATTTATATATATACATGCAACAAAAAAAAAAAAGGATTAAAATTTGTACATGCAAGTTTCGCGCGTCAAAACTTTCCATGCACTTTGGTCTTGCCTGGCACAAACTTACCGCATCACGCGCGCGAGCGGCGGGCCGCGAGGCGGCGGCCCGGGGGTCATGCACATGCAATCGCGTAGACGGATCGAGTCCAAAGAAACTCCTGTCTCGGGCTGTCTAGCAGCTCTACAGCCGACAGGTCGATCGCCGTAAGACCATTACAGTCCGAGTGAAGTCAGTGACTCATGGACTACTGAAATTCCAGTAAGAGGAATCGAAGAAAATCCTTCTTGAAGGGACACAGAGTGCAAAACTTGCATGAGTTTCAGTGTTTCACTGACAGTGCATGCTCATGCAGAAGTCAAGTCGTGCTGTGACGAGGGAGAGCAGTCATCTCCGCGCGTATGTCTTCTTCTGGTGTCTTCATCAAGCAGTCCCCTTCTTCAATGTTCTGTTCTTTCCGCATGAACCGGGGGCAATTGACAACAGACCGATCGGCAGATCGGATTGGGTCGTGCGTCTCCCTCTCATAGTTTTGTCAACCGTGCCTTCCCGTCTCCAACGTCTCCTTCTGGCCTGTGCGCACTTTGTGAATTTGGTCTTCTTTGCGGCACATTTTCCATTCGTGTGGGATCATATGTGCTGGGCTGCATTGATGGATCTGTCGTTTGTCCTCTTCTCCTTGACTGGTGACCTCAACGGGTTCTTCTCTTGCTGCCGTCTCCAACACGCTCTCTTCTATTGTGCGTCTGCCTTTTGGAAAGTAAATTCCAACTTTCTCGACGCACGCACAAGCTGTGGCACTCTTCTAGGCGCAGAGTTTCTCAGCATTTTGCCAGAGTCAATCGTGGGCCCTCCAGGTGGCAGTTTTGTGAAAGGGCTCCTTCATACTGTACCTGTGCAAACTGTAGTGGGCGAATATTTGATTGGACAGCTTCTTTTGTCATTT
This sequence comes from Chromera velia, assembly GCA_018398765.1. Classification (NCBI taxonomy): domain Eukaryota; family Chromeraceae; genus Chromera; species Chromera velia. Next base: position 28,087 of record JAHBMJ010001240.1, on the reverse strand, counting down.
CCTTTGGGGGGAGTTGTGTTGGGCCTTGCATTTCATTTGATGGTTTTGATGCTGCCTGTGAATGCTGCCGGTGGATTTTCGGTCATGTGCGCCTCCAGAATGATTTTCTTTCTTCTGGACCCTGTCGCTGCGTTTTTGGATCTCGGCTTTCAGGGAGATGGGGCAGATGGGAGCAGCGGGTCGTTGCGCTTTTTTGGCTTGCTCTCTGTGGTGGTTGCACTAGTGGGCGGGCTCTTTGGGGGGCTTGGGGGGACGGGAGACGCGTCCTTTATGGTCTTCCTTCTCTTCTCGGTTATTCTGATTCTCAGCCCTTTTGTCGGTCGGGAAGGGAAAAGAGGGGGAGAGCAGCAGAGTGAAGCAAACCAGTCGACCCGACGCAGACGTTTGAGAGTTCTGTTTGATTGTATCCTCCTGTCAGCCGCGCTTCTGTTTGCATTTGGAGGCCCTCTTTTGGGACTTCAGAGTATGGGCGCTCTGACGATGTACTCCAATCTGTCGCACTACGGAGGCTCCAACCATCTGATCGTGCCGACGAACCTCCTGTTTGACCGGACGGAACGGCTGTGGCGAGTCGACTTCTCCGGCTCGGCCTCCATGCGGACGAGGAGTCCTGCGGATGCCTCCGGACTGGAACCAGAAGGGGTGCGCCGTCTGCTGGAGACGGCAGTTGGCAGAGGGACAGGGCGGTTCTTCGCGCAGTACTATGCGAGGATGGCGACCATGCACTCGCTGACAGAAGTGAGTGATTGCATGCACGTATACATCCGTGTGCTTTAATGTATGAATCTGCATATGTATGATTGCATGTATGTATATATATGTGTGTGTGTGTGTGTGTGGGTGGGTGTATATCCGACTGAATGACCCTTTGGCTGCCCGTCTTTCCTTTGAACCGTCAACAAACCCAGACCATCGCATGTGCATGAAAACGTGTGCCGGCTCTTCTTCAGCGTGCTCGTTGTCAATGCGTGCCTCCCGTAATTTTCAGCGAAGCAATTCGATCCCTGAATCCTTCCGCTTCCTCCTCTCCCTGCCTGTCTCGTTCCATCATTCCGCTTTTTGACTCCGCATTGCTTCTGTTACTTCATTGCTCACTCCCTCCATTGCCCTTCTCCTGCAAGGCCTTGTGGATTTATCCCACGTTTCGTCGCGTGTTTTGTTGTTGTGCTTTGGTTCTGACAGGTTTTGATCTCATTCCCTCCTTCGTTTTCTCATTCACATTTTAGCGTAAATCTGCCTAAAAAGAAGATCTATGGAGTGCAGCAGTGCTCGCACAATGACTTGCGAGTGCAATCAATCCTTTTGCTGCCGCTTGATTTTGTGTCGACCAAAATGTTGACCTGCGCAAGTTCATTGCTCCCCGCATTCTCCATTCTCGCAATGCTTTCGTACTTGCATCCTCATGGCTCGCAGCTCGACTTTGGCTCCTCTTCTGCCTCGGGAGATTCTATTCCCTTCGTGCTCCCAGAGGCCGAACTCACACGCCTCGTGGCGGAAGCCCGTCAGAAGGAAGACTTCCCCTTTCGAATGCGATTAACGCGATTGGCTGACGACGAAGGTGCCTCTGAGGGGAGAGGTCGGGAAGGAGAGGTGAACGTTGAAGTGGAGGTGCAGGAGGGTGTGACTGAGATTCTCTCGTGTACCGTCGCACACGATGGGCACGTCCATCCAAGAGGAGACAGGGAAGGGATCGAGAACACCTGCAGAGAGCTTGTTGATACTCTGGATGCGACTCAACGCAGCTGGCGCTCAAGGCTGTGGCTTCCCTACCCAATCCCGTTGATTCCAGAGACGAGCAAAATGCGTGGTATCCCGTGTTTGGCATAATTGTCGCAAGACAACAACTAGGACAACAAACGTAATGTCACTCTGTGCGGGCCTGCTCTCTCTCTCTCTCTATCTATCTATCTATATATATATATATATATATATATATATATCCAGGAGTCCATCTGTGTGTGTGTGTGTGTGTGTGTGTGTGTGTGTGTGTACTTTTCATATTCGTATCAGTGTGCAATAAGCATATTGTATTCAAAGTTCCTAGTTATATCCGAGGCTAATAATGCTATTCATGTAAATATTATTTCAATTCCTAGTGCATTGCAGTTGCTAAATGCTATAGGTGTCATACCTAGGCTAACCTAGCGGCGTACGATATATAGCTATAGGTGACAAATGTTTGTTTTGACTAGTGTTTTGAGAGCTAAGTCGATACTCACGTCAGTCTGAGACCTAGTCTGAGACAGGGTTGCTTTTTCATTCGGTAATGACCCCTCTCTACTGATAATTACCGGATTACCGGTAATGGACTCCGTTTACCTAAGTTTTACCGGGAAAAAATGAGAAGAAAATGAAGCTTCAAAAAAAAAATTTCGCCTGCAGCGCAACTCCTATTCTTTAGTTTTAAAGACTTCTTTCAACGTTTTTGGCACTTTTAAGAATCGAATTAAGATTTTTTAAAAAATGTGTTGTTTGTCTGCGCTTGTCTGCCTGGTTCGGAGGTCTATATGGACCGGAAGCGGTAGTCGTTGCGGAGGTAAAGAGGCAGCTAGCAGGTGCCAGTGGCCTGGCCTTAAGATGTGAAAGCCTCTTTTTAGAGGATGTGCTCACCTTCAAGGTTGTCAGATTTGTTGCATGACACTTGCATGGTGCCTATAAATATAGTGTGGCGGCCCATAAAAGTGTTGGTGGAGGCGAGTTATGTCGATTGTGTACCGTTTTTGGTCGTCAACATGCTACTGGGATGCTACTGAGGCCAATGGCAATCCGTTTTTCTAGTTTTATCATTAAAAACAGCATGGCTGCCTTTTAATATCTCACTTAAACCATAGAGAACTTAATTTATAACATGTAAATGAGTGTCAAACCTAGTTAGACCATATAAATGAACGAACAAATAACTGAAAATGCTTTAAAAAATATTTATTATCATAAATAGATTTTTTAAACTATGGTTTTGAATTATACTTTATCTCTACAGCCTTTATCAAACTTTTTACTGGTGGCCGGCCATTTTACCGGTAATTACCAGTTGACCGGTAATCAGCTCGCTTTACCACCAGAAAAATCAGCACCCCTGGTCTGAGACACTTATGTTATGCAATGTGACCTTGCAAGCAGCACAAAAACTTTGTCACTTTAAATTACTGTTTTGGTTAGGCATTGTTAAGCTAGTTGTTAAGAACCATAAGTCATATTTTCAATCGCAAAAAGTAAGTTACAATTACTAGTAATTCGAATACAACCATTAAATTATGGGGGCGATTTTATAAAACTTCTCCTGTTCTGCCTGCTCCTGGCTACCAAGGGGAAGCCCATCCTCGCCCATATACACATCTTCTCCAGGGTTGGCGGTTGAACAAAACAGCAACAGTGTTTTAGGCCTAAGTTTATAGGGCACCACTAAATCATTTATCTGAATTTTATCACTTATACAAAGTCGTTTTTAGAATAGATAAAAGAATAGTATAAGAACGCAAAAAAGAAAAATAATGAATAAATTTTTTATTCGCATATTTGCTTGCAAAAAGCTATTCAAATAGGATGTATATAGAGGATAATATAGAAATATATTTTGAAAAGCGTATAATTTTTCACTTTGGTGACGTCAATCCTTGTTGGAGTTCAAGTTTTTGGTTTCAATTCACTCATTCAACCTGGCATTCAACAAATGCAATTTCTATGTATCAATCAAAAAGCATTGCATGATCAAGGAATTAATCCAGGGAGGGTCGATCTAGATCTGTATCCACAAGCCCACTTTCTCCTCTTCCTCTTCCCCCCCCTGAGTCTCGTTTCAACCAATCGGATCTAACGAGACCGCAAAACGAAAATGCAAATAAGGGGCAGGGAAAGAGAAGGGGAGCGGTTGCGGAATTCTTCTTCGAAGGACATGGAAGGAAGATGATCAAGTTGGAGACGGCCATGGGGGACGAATTGCCGTCGGATGGATGAACGAATGATGTCTTATCCGAACGTTCTCGAATTATTCACAAAGTTCCGCTGGATCAATGGCAAGACGAAGGGACCTGTCAGGGAACAGATGGATGACACCACTGGCAGCCGGTTCCTGGCCTCATCGACGTCAAACGGCCCTCTCAAGCATCTGACACCCCCACTGCATTGGGGCAGGGCAGGGGCACAAGGGCGACACACACACGCATACATAATGACACACACAAACACACACGCCCAGACACACTCCCACACACACACACACACACACACACACACAATGCACACACACAATGCACACACACAATGCACACACACACACACACACACACACACACACAGACAGACACAGACAGACACAGACAGACACAGACAGACACAGACAGACACAGACAGACAGACACAGACACACACACACACACACACACACATACACACACAGACACTCACAAATACATACATACATACATACACACACGAACACGCACCACCAAGAGGGTACAGAGGTTGTACAAGATGCGCTCACTCTTGAGATGTGAGCACACGTCCACCCCGCCATGTTTCTCTGCCGCGGTCTCTTTCAGGGTAATGCTCTTTCTCAGTCGCCATCTCTTACATCTACTTATCTAGGCATCAACATGCCTGCCTATCCGCCCACCTCTACCTCCTTTTCTACATTCAGCCGGTGTGTGACCGCTTTTTCTTATTCCCAAGCTACAGTTTTCCCAAAGGCTTTCTCCTGACTGACAGACAGGCAGACAGACACACAGACCTTCATCAGGGTCCACGCTGCGAGAGTGAGATGGGACGATGCTCTGTTCCCATGGAATCTGCAACATCAAGCGAGGGACAATCGGAATCGATACGTGTGCGTGGGAAAGGAGTAAGGCAGGCACACTTTTGACACGGAAAAAATGCTTATCCCTCCAAAGCTCCTAGTGACTGAAAGAACCACTCTTTTGCTTTGAATTCCACTTGTCCTCAGCAGAATGCAGTCGAAGAATCAATCCCAACCTGAGTGAAGGGGGGCACCCAGGATGCATGCCCATCCTCTGCTAAGGAGGACGAAAGGAAGGGCAGGAATAAATTCGTACGAGAGGATGGAAAGGACGTCAAAGAGAAAAGGAAAGCGCTGAAAAACCGAAAAAGGTGATTTATCGGTGTGTGGAGGAGCATAAGTCTGTATATGACACCCCGTGTGTGCGTGTGTGTGTGTGTGTGTGTGTGTGTGTGTCTGTGAGAGAAAGGGGAACAGAGGGAGAAAGTGTAATCACGCGGAAAATCTGGAGGGGATGGGTCAAGCTTCGTCTTTGTCCCACGGCTCTTGCAGCTAGACCTCATTCAGCCAAGAGGCCCTGTCTCTTCATTCTTGGCTACAGACCTGTAGGCATTCCGCCAGAGAGTGGTGAGGTCAGATCGGAACTCTGTCTCTGAAGAATACAGCATCGCCCTCGCTTTGTCGTGCAGGGTCTGCAGGCAGAGTGGGAGTGCCTCCTCTCTCACATCCACACAAACTCCTTCGCTCTGCTCCCCTCGTTCCCCCTCCTCCTCCGCAGCTTTCAAGGAACCATGATGGAGCACAGCCCCCCTCCCCTCTTGAGACCCCGATTCTGATTCACTTTCGGTCTGTGTCTCTGTCTGCCCACACTGAAACAGATCTTTCGACAGTCCCCGCGAGGAGACCCCAAGCAGCCCAGACTGGGGATGCACTGATAGATGTTCCCCGTTTTTTCGTTTCACATCGCTCCGGCTGGACTTCTCAGGTTTCTCTGTCTCTTTCAAGGACGCCCCAAAGGAGAAAAGGGGAAGCCCAGGGACATTGTTGTTCTCATGAATGGGGGTGGCAGAGACTTCACTGCCCTGTCTGTCAGTCGGGAGGCTCTTCGAACCCTCAAGAGGTGCGACGTTCGAATAGGTGGAGACAGAGAAAGGGGACGCAGCGGACGCTTTGGGGGAGCATTGTGTGACGGACAAGGTTTTTGTGAAAGGCCCCCCTAGAGGTGCCAAACCGGCGTGACACCCACGGACTCCCCCGAGTACTCCAGCAGAGGAATATATGGGTGCACTCGAGGCAGATGGAGGACTGAGAGATGCAGGGAGAGGGAAAGATAGGCACTTCCCTGCCTGGGGGATCACCCCTGCTGTCACTTCCGGTCCACCGAGAGAAGATCTGGTGAGGGTTCTGAAGTCTGGAGCGTTCCTCTGTAGGCACTCCTCTAGAGACTTCAGGGTAATGGCAGGGTTTTCATGAGGGGCCGTTGGGGGGAGTGTGGGGGTTGCATCGGGGGGAGCGTCAGGAGAGCCTCCTGTGGAAAGCTCTCCTGTTGCTCCTTCTCCTTCTTTTGGGGTTGATATAGCCTTGTAGAAGAGCACCAGGCGAGAAACAGGGGGGAGCACAGAGGGTGCTGTGGCGTTGCCGACGTCCTCCGCGCTGTCCCCGTCCTTCTTTCGACCTTCTTTCGAGGAACTGTCAAGATTGCCGCTGAGGCGTGCACCCTGCTGTCCTTCTGTAGAAATGTCTGCTTCTCCTGCTGCCTTCTCTCCTGGTCTCCCACCCACTCTGTCGGTCTCTCTGCGTGTGCGCCCATCTGTGAGCAGATCCGGAGGGTAAAGTGGGAAACAGAGAGGGGGGGTACCAGACCACCCTGTCTCCTGCAAGCAATGAGTTGATTGCAACACGCACACACACACACACACACACACAGAGAGAGAGAGAGAGAGAGAGAGAGAGGAGAGAGAGAGAGAGAGAGAGAGGAGAGAGAGAGAGAGAGAGAGAGAGAGAGAGGAGAGAGAGAGAGAGAGAGAGAGAGAGAGAGGAGAGAGAGAGAGAGAGAGAGAGAGAGAGAGAGAGGAAGGAGGTACAGAGGGAGAGTCACATGGAGTTTTTTCTTTGGCCTCTGCGCAGAAGTGCAAACAAAGCAAAAGGGTTGGAAAGATTGAGAGAAGCTGAAGGAAGAAACACCCCAAATGATTTTCCGGAGCGCTGCGGCAAATGAAGCCTCGGACCATCTCTGGGATTTCGCTCCGTCAAAATACTGAGCACCGCCGGCACTTATTTGAAGAGAATGCTACGGGGACGATGGAATGCTTTTGGCAAGCCGAGTCAGTTGGAATATTCTTCAAAACAGACACAGACTGACGCACCGCATCTTCGGCTTTGCTGATCAGTTGTTGAGCGATCCTGTAGAGCTTCATGTTCACGGGGGCCTTCTCAGTCGGGCAAGAGATCGGAATGTCATCTTCAGGAGGTGTGGAGTTTCCCTGTTTCTCTTCCTCCTCTGTGTCTTCTTCGAGGTCAAACAGGATGTCTATCTGCTGTTTGACGTCCGCTGCAGATTTCAGTACACAAGTGGAAAAGGAATGCCGAAAATGATTGAAAGAAATCAGCATGTCCACACATAAACTGATGACTGGACAGAACAGTATTTCTGGAAAACTTATCCGAACTCCAAATTCTGTCTTTCGAATCGATCCCTTCACTCTCCCGTTTCCCTGTCTGGCTGCTTTTCCTCGCTCAGGCCTCCTTCCAGCTCTATGACAAGAAACTGACGGTCGATTTTGGACATCCCGATGCAGAGAGTGCGGAAGCGCATTTTGACCTTCTCCATGCACCTGCAGAAACACGAACAAATTCACCAAGGAGCAAGATAAACAGACTGTTGAACATGGCGCAAGTCCTTCACCAAAGTATTCTCTTCTTCCCTCTGTCCCTGTGTGTATGTGCGGGTACATGTTTGCAGACTTGGATTCGTTCGCAGAGGATTCTATCAAATGCCTTGGAGAGCGTCCCTTTGACGCGCAAGCGGATTGATGCCCTGAAGTGTTGCTTTCGAGTCTCCCTTTCTCTCACTCTGACTCTCATCTTCACTGTGCGTGCGTGTCTGTGTGTCTTTTGGTGTGTGCTCTTTTCCAATAAAGCTTTATGTGCGTGCCACAAACGGACCAGAAAATGGCACGAACATGCGCATCCTTGATCATCTTCGCCTGCGCCAGAAACGAAGCACGGACGCTTCGCACGGAGTTGTACTCATTCCCTGACGGGATGTCGGACTCTCTCATTGTCTGCGTCTCGAGTCTCTGCTCCCATCTCTCGGCTTCGGCCAAGAGGATTTGCTCCATCTCCTCATTGAGGCTCCTCTGCGTCCTGTATGCACCCCTCAACTGTGCCTGAGGTGAGGAGAGCTCCTGTAGTACAACATACTGGAGACCTATCCTGGCCTCGTGTTCCGATCTTACCAGACGCCTCAAGTCCTCCTTTGAGATCATCTCGAGGCTCTCCGGCCAACGCTCTAGCCGACGCTTCTCTACTACGAGATAGTGCTTCAGTTCGGCAATGATCGACATCGTCGCGTCCCTGCCCCAATTCAGTCCAGCAGGGTCGGACACCTGAAAGACCTGCATTAGCAGGTACACAAGAAAAGGAAACGGGGCAGGGAGGGAGGGACAAACAGACAGAGCAAAAAAAGAGAAAAAAAACAAAATGTCTGATGCCCATCATGCAGTGTGCCGACATCTGTGGAGGTCTTCCTAGAAGAACCGGGCCAGGCCCGCCCTTTGTCTTGAAGCTGCATGCATGCAGAAAGCCCACAACTCTGTCTGTCTTGAAGCTGCATGCATTCAGAAAACTTTCAACTCACAACCCAAAACATGCACAAATATAACGGCAATTACTGCAAGGCCGGCTTCACAAAGCAAGCAGAAAAGTGACAGGCCAAGAACAAAGCTGTGACCACGAAATCCCCCATGCTTGCATAGACAGGGAGGATATTGCTTTCAAACCTTCAATTCATTTCCGCTTGCTTGGCTCAATAGGCACTCCAAATTTCTCATTGGTACACCATTGCAGAAAGCAATTGAGGAGGGGTGCCGAAAGAATGTGAGTCAGACTGACGAAATTGCAATCAACGCATCCGCTCTCCCAAGGCACCCTCTCTGTCGTTTCCTTCCAGACTCTTCTCAATGACTTCCTCAGCAACCCCCCGACCAGACGTTTGTCGACGAACGACTCAACGATCCTCACCCTGGTTTCTGTATGCTCAGGCTGCACTGCGTCCCGACACTCCCTCCAAAGAATGCTACCCAACCACTGGCACTTCCGTCTGTCTTCGACATCAGGAGTCCTCTCTGTCGTGGAGGGCGAGTTCTTGCACCCCAGAGCCTTCAGAATCCTGGGAAGACTATCGAGCAGACACCGTACCACAGGCTCTCCCCCGTTCGAGACAAAATGCTCAACGGCAATTCTCTCATCTCGACGGAGAACTGCCCTGACAGCAGCCCGGGTTGCCCACTGTCCCGGCACCCCTGCCCTAGGACTCAAACACGCTTTCTGCAGAACCTTCAGCCGCTCTCTCAACCTCTCGGATCTGGAGATTGAATCACTCCGCTTGGACCCATAAAACCACACAATCGCACGGCGCAATGCTGTGCGTCCTTCTGCGTCCCGTCTCGACACGTCACCCCCTGCTTCGACGAGCGTGTTGACTGTCTTCTCCAGACACTCCTTCCACTCCTCACAGTCTCTCTGCAGAGTGGGAGACTCGCCTGCCACCATCAGAGGAGTTCCCCCCTTCAGGTGCACAGAAGGAGTGTTGGGATCCCACCCCAATTCGACCAGCAGAGAGGAGAGCAGGTCAACGGAACACATTCTGCTTAGAACGTGAAGAGGCGTCCCCTCCTTCTCTGTGTCCAAATCTTGGGGACGGAGCCTGACGTCCTTCCAGTACTGAAGGAGTCTGGGGAGCAGAAGCGAGAGAAACGAATGTGCTTTCAGATGGACACAAAACATCACAAGACCCCACAGGGCTCGGTCCCCATTCTGACTTTGCTCTGTTCGTGTCCCCCCCCCCTCTCCCCCGCCGTCTGCAGAGAAGATTGGGAAGATTGTCACGGAAACCTCAAACAGTCTGAGTGTAAACTCAGAGACTGCTGCAGGCTCTCCCTTGATCACTGCCTCTGGGTGTATGGACAAACTCGGGAACTTCTCATGAAGCCACCAGGCCGTCGCCATGTCACCCCTGAGGCATGCCCACTCAACTGCATTCCATTTCCGTTCCTTCCCATCACCCCTGAGGCATGCCCACTCAACTGCATTCCATTTCCGTTCCTTCCCATCACCCCTGAGGCATGCCCACTCAACTGCATTCCATTCCCGTTCCTTCCCATCACCCCTGAGGCATGCCCACTCAACTGCATTCCATTTCCGTTCCTTCCCATCACCCCTGAGGCATGCCCACTCAACTGCATTCCATTTCCGTTCCTTCCCATCACCCCTGAGGCATGCCCACTCAACTGCATTCCATTTCTGTTCCTTCCCATGCTTCTTCAAAACAACACACAGCTACAGCGGAGAGATCAATCCCCTCTCCATGTTCAGTCATCCACTGAATGATCTGATTTCGATTTTGAGTTTCTGAACGTGAAGGGCCGGGATCTCTCACTTTGGGTCCGAGGGAAAAAGCAAGAGGGGTCAGTATCAGTCTGTTGATCTTTTGATTTTCAGTTCTCGTACGGACAGCCGAGGAGGGAGGAAAGAAGATGTCCTCCGCCTCCATCTGACTGAAATCTGCTACGGCATTCACGTTTTTGCTGAGGGACAGGATCTGTTTGAGCAGACCCACGCTGGCTGCTGTTCCCTTCCACCCGTCTGTCGCTGCCAGGTGAAGCAAACATTCGTGGGGTTCAGTCTCGGTCCTTCCGATATCCACGTCTGCCCCCCTCTCCACCAACACCCCCACAATGCCCCAGAAACCAAGTTCTGCTGCTACCATCACAGGAGTAAATCTGCCCTTCCCCCCCGAGAACCGCACCAGAGGACCAGAGTTGATCAGAGACCGCTCACACGAAAGGAAACTGTCAATCAAAGAGAGATGGATGACTTCCTCCTCCCCAGACTGCCCTTCCTCCTCCTGAACCTCCAACCCACCATCAACGACCCACCCGTATTCTTCCCTTCGCTCACAAGCGCTGGACAGAATGTGGAGGACCGACAGCCCTCTGTCGTCTTTCGCCCTCACATCTGCCCCCGCCCTCACGAGCTCCTGGATCAAAGTGAGCTCTTCGGTTGGAGGCTCTCTCTTCTCTGCGATCTTCAAGACAGCCAGAACGAGAGCTGTGCCGCGTCTGCGATTCTCACTGTCCCACGCTGCCCACTCTAGAATGCCACAGGTCTTCGCTGCTTGCACAAGCTGTTGCGTCACATCGAGGCGAGAGGGCACCTTATCGGCCATTCTCACTGTACTCTTGGATGTCTCGACAAACTGGTGAAGAGAGGACTGCCCGGAAAGGCGGGTTCGCTCACCCCAACTGCTGTAGGAGTAGTCCCAAATGTCCACACGCGCCCCTTGCTCTATCAACAGTGCGGCTTGTGGAAACAGTCCTTCGCGGAGACAGCAAAAGAGCCAGGGAGCACCCTTGACGGTTCCGTTCGGATCGATCTGCTTTGACTCCAGCGCGATTCGAACAGGGAGGAGGGAGGATGGTTTGTCGGCTTGCTCTTGGGTGAGCAAATGGAAGGGCTCTGGGGAAGGGAGAAGGGGTTGGAGGGATGTCAAGGCACGTTGACACCGAATGGCGCTGTGTCTCATCGCAATCTGGGTGAGTGTTGTGCCGCATGGCAATTCCTTTCCAGTCTCATCCTTTGGCAAACGCCAGTGGATCGGCAGTCTGTCACATGAGATGAGGGCCATCAATTCATCGAGATTGTCATTTTTCACTGCGAAGATGCCAAGCACACAGAGTTCCTCTCGATCCTTCACAGTGTTGGAGTGCAACGAGCATCGAAGAACTGTTTCATCTTTTCGAAGTGTCCTCAGAGAGTGGGAAAGGGAAGTGAGCTTCCAGAAACCCCTGTTTTCAAAGCAGCCTGATGATGCAAGGACAGAGAAGGATTTGCTCGAAGGAGACATTTCACGAGAAGAAGAGCCACCGTTGGCTTGAGGCTCCTCCATCCTGCTCTTCCTTTTTCAGTCTGGTCAACACTGACTCAACAATTGCGTGTTGATGAGCCAGCCGGGCATCGATCTGTTCCTCTCTTGTTTTCGATGTCGTGCCCGAAGTTCTTTCAGTTGACAGTGCGTCCGCCGGTGTATGTTGCGTTCACATCGTTGAAGGGGGCTGTTGATCAGGTAAGGACGTTGATGGATCATAGTGAATGACAGTGAGCATTTGAGAGTGCGACTTTAGGGCAATTTAGGGCATCTGAGGATCGAAATCGGTGCGCGTGTGCATGCATGCATGGGGCCCCGCGGCCCGGCCGGGGTATGCATGCAGCAGGGTGTCCCAGAAAGCATGTGCAACCCGAATTCGAACCCACCCGTCTACTCTGACACAAAGATGCGGGGTACCACAACTTTACCTTTGCGTTCCTTCAGCAGCAGATCAGCTTGTCCCTTGGTTTGAGAACAGCTGCTTGTTGCCACTAAGCTTGTACCGCACCACACCATTGACTGTTTTTGGATCTGCATGGTCCTCCTCCTTGAGCGTCTGCATCAAATTCCCTTTGCAGCCATCTCGACTTGTTCTTGTGTATGAGAGTCGCGTAGAATGCGGGGAGGTCTGACAAAGGCCTCCCCGCGGGGAGGTCTGACAGAGGCCTCCCCGCGTTGACAATAATTTGATCTCTCTTTAAAATGCAGAAGCTGTTTCCGGTGATCCAGTTGTTGCAAGTGCTGAGCAGGAAGATTGTTGTGATTCGCTATGACTTTCTTGTTGGATTCGTTCTCGTTCGATCTATTCGTTCACGCTCCACCTGAGGAGAAGGTTCGACGCTTTGATCAGTTGGTACAGAAGGTGGAGCGAGGTGAGGGCATCGTTGAGGAGGTAGCAGGCTCGTTCAGGGGGCTGCTGAAGAAGCACGGTGTGAAAATGCACCAGCACGGCAGTTGGACACAGCGGATTGCTTTACCCGATAGCGACGTTGACATTTCGTGTCCCGAGGATGGGAATCTGGTGGCCACCAGACGTGCTTTAGAGAGCAAAGAGAACCGTCGCTTTGAGGTTGAGTCGGCGATATCGGAATGGCGCATTCTTGTCAGAGATCGTAAAACCAAAGTCCTCCTTGATGTGACGCAGAAGGCTGCTCACAGCACGGAACCGTATTGGAAGGCAGAACACATCCGTCGGTCTATCAACTGGGCGGTGGATGACAATGTCAGGATGGCAATTTTGCTCTTGAAACCATGGGTTCGCAAACATGAACAAACGTTTTAACCCAAGAACAGATACCCAAATGCTTATACTTTTTTATTGATTTTCCTCTTTCTCTGTGTTCACCGTGCGAAGCCTGTCATTCCCCTCATCCGATGCTTTAAGATGCATGACCGCCTTGACATCCACCTAAGCTCCCGGCCTGACCCCGCTGGATCTCTTTTTTCGGAACACCCTCTCGTCCTTCTTACCGAGTTTCTTGGTTTTCTTGCAACTGATTTGAACGGGGTGAAGGTAGATTTCGAGAGGGGTACTCACGTCTCTGGCCAAGAGGTTCGTCTGAACGACCCCATCGCAAGATTGTGGTCAGTGAAGGAACCCTTCACAGGCACATACAAATGCCAACCAAGGGGGTGGCTTGACAAAATCCGTCCTGAAATCGTCTCGAGGGCAGCTGCAGATTTTGCTGCTGTCACTAAAGTTTTGAAGTCGTTTCCGGTGCTCTCCAGAGGGGGAAAGGGGGGGGCAGGCCCCCCACCAGTACCACCTATGCCTCCGGGTGGTGCAGGAGGTTTTGGACCGGGGAGTTTCATGCCTACACCAGGAATGTCTCCGGGTTCTTTTATGCCGGGGATGATATCAAATTTCCCCTCCATCGCCCCACTCCCTCTCTAGTATAGGTCTCCTGGACCGATGTTTCCCGTTCTGTCCCCTGTAATGTCGATGGGGATGGTCAACAGCCTGAGGCTCCAGGGCCCCTTGGCAGTCCCGATGCAGGTGCCCTCCTTCATCCCTCAAATGGGACTGCAGGCAATGCCGGGGGGGCAAGGAGGTACTTTGCCTGGACTCAAGCAGTTCCCTTTCAACTTTAAATTTCTTCCGTGTTCCGCCCACCACCAGTCCCTGTTCCCCTCAAATGGAAGCACCCACCAAGGTTATTTGGGAGAGACTGCGATTTTACCCCCTCCCCCCCCTGAAGAGTCAGGGCAACAGCAGCAGCAGCAGCAGCACTCTGAGGATGAGACGCAACGGAAGTCAAAGAAAGAGAAGAAAAAAACAAAGACCAAGATCTAAAACATTGAACTTCCTGTTTCCCCAGACAAACCCACTGTTGCTGCTGTCAGTGACCCCCCCTCAGATCCCGTCTCTGAATTCCCCTCACGTGCAGCCTCCTTATCCCAGGTTGAGAAAGACAAAGAGACGGTTGCCCCTGAGAAGATCATAACCCCATCTCTCTCACGTCTTCCTAAGACTCTTAAAAAACTACTGAGTCGAGATCTCCTCGATTGGAAGCCCAAGTCCCAGGCTGAATCAGAAAGCAGCGTGAAACTCCGTCCAGCATCAGCTGAAGGCCCCCCCTGGCGTGTTCCCTCTCGGACTTCTTCCTCTGCTGCAGATGTTCCTTCTTCCTCTGCTGCTCCTGCTTCCTCTTCTTCTTCCTCTTCCACGCCCCACAGAAGCCAGTCAAACCAGTTGTCGTCCCTTAGCCCCGCTCCCAAGGCCCTTCAGGACCCAGTGAAACAGCAGCAGCCAGAGCAGCATGAGCAGCAGGATGAAGAACCAAAGCATCCACAGGCCCCAACCGACCCCAAACAGATTGAGAGCGTGGAGGCAGAACTGTCCCTACCTATATCTAAAACAAAGTCTTCTGCCTCCTCTCCCTTTTTTATCGTTGCCGGCCTTCACGAAATCCTGCCCCAGCTTCCTGTGGAAAGGATAGCCGAGGCACTCACCGCAGCAAACGGATCTTCAGAAAGGGCCCTGGAGTCCCTTATTTTCAAGGTCAAGTCGATGGAGGCAGCGGACATAGCCAGAACCTCAGAGGCAAACCCAACGGCACCGGAGGACTGGGATGATCGCAGATCCTCAAAGGAAAAAGAAAATCCTGGATCATCGGAGCAAGTGCAGAAGAATGAGGCCGCGCCGAAAGAGAAAGAGAAAGGAAAAGGGAGGGAAGAGAAGAAAAAGAGAGAGAAGAAAGAGCCCAAGAGTGAAAGTGCTACCTCCATATCTGCCTCTGCCTCTTCTTCTGCTCCTCCAACGGCACCTGTGCCCGTGAAAAAGAAAGAAAAAGAGACCCTTAGTCGATTTGCCCAGAAGTCGCAACCCTCGGCAGTTTCCGTTCTTCAGGCCCCTGCGAAGAAGCCGAGCGCAGAAGCTACCTTGCAAGCGCGAGCCCGTCCAGCCGCTAATAGCAAGGGGCACAAGAAACTGAAAGAAAAAACTGTAGAGAAACAGACGACTAAGGAGGCGGAGTATTATCGCCTTCTGGAGCAAGCGTGGGATGAAATGGATTCATCATAACTTTGATGTTTGGAGATAAGACATGCATCTAGGCATGCGTCTAGGTGCAATATGTATATAAAGTTTCAGAGTGAAAGAAAGTTATAAGTCTAATTTGAAACACTAAGCTCTAATTAAAGCAAAACTTTTGAAACTCCGAGTCATCATTATATATCATTATCATCACCATATATGTCATTATTATTATTATTATTATTATTATTATTATTATTATTATTATTATTAATCGGTCTATAGGCCATTATTATTATTATTATTGATCGGTCTATCGCCATCAGCTTGTAAATAAGCGTCTAGCATTCGGGGAAGACGCATGACTTACGGCATGAGACAGTTTGTTTCTTTATAATAGCAGTTCACTTTAATGATTGTTGAATCTTTAACCCATTTTTTAAAGTTTTATCTGATTTTTACTATAATTTTGAGTGATTGATTGATTCATTAATTCCGCACAGGTTGCCTTTTCATACCTTTTCGCTATGTCAGTCTATTATTAAAGTTATCAAACGTTTATAAAAATAAGGTTGTTAAGTATAGTTAAGTTACGGTGTTTTCAAGAAGAGTATACACATGCTGTCTTACTCCCGGGCCCGTCAATACAGCTTTTCATTTACTTTTTCTCTCATGTATGTAGAACATTCAAAGTTTAGATGTCTTTGATGCGTAAGCTGGACTAGAGCACAGGACACTTGCCTCTAGCTGTTGTGCATGCATGAGCTGTACCTGTGCACTAGCTAGCTTAATTCAGGCAAGCCCCCGCAAGGCAGTGCAAGCATGCACGTGTTGTGTCACAAATTAAATGCATTCGGTTCAGTCTTGCACGTGCATGTTGTGTTGCTCACATTGCCAAGTGTTGCAAAGTTTGAGTAAGTGTTGCATGGAGCGCTCGCGGGGGGCTCGAAATCACATGCACGCGCGCGGGTCTGATTCAACGATTCAAGGTCAGTCAACGGTCGACAGTTTTTACGACACGACAAGTCTGTTTGTTCAGCTCTCCATTCGCCCTGGAAAGATCTGGGGATTGTTTCGACACCGTATTGGCAACAAACCAAAGCAAATAAACATTTCAGGCGTTTCAGGTTCTGCGTCGGAGAATCCCCCCCATCTTGTGGAATATATAAGCAACACCTGGCAGCGCCATGTGGAAGGTTGTCTCCGCCTGCTTATTGGCCCTCCCGACTGCACTGGGAGCTCAAGTACCAGTTCGGTACAGAGCCGCATACGATGAGAACTGGGCAGGTGCAGCATCCTTCTGTCAATCCAAAGGCGCGTCTCTCTGTTCCATCAATGACGTGTGCCCCGGTGGAGCTCCCACCTCCCTCCAGCCCTACCCTTCAAATCCGTTCGTGTCTGGAGAAGACCAGTGGGCACCCGTCTCTGATGCAGTCAACGAATGGATCCAGATAGGAGTCGGCGGGCCGTATCACCCAACTTGCCGTCTTCACATTCCCCATTTCGGACCTCCAGCCTGGGGAGTGGATGGCGTTCCACAGGCCCACTCGGCTTTTGTGTTGTGTTGCAAGGACGAAACAACAGTTGCGCAACAGTTTCGCCCCGTGACATTCTTCAACAGCTGGGAAGGGTCCAGTGAGAGTTACACCGACGCATCTAGCTTCTGTGCGCAACAAGGGTCCTCTCTCTGCCACAGTTGGGAGATTTGTCCCAACGGCAGCCCCGTCTCCGGCCTCTTCTTCCCACAGAACGGCATTGACCGTTGGGCTCCTGTGGCAGACTCTTCGGATGAGTGGGTGCAGGTGAGTGGAGTGAAGTCAGGCGGCGGGTCTATGCTTTGAGACTCGCATCAGTGAACGGTAGGATGCGAATGAGTCGGCAGTCCTGTTCTTCATTTTTGCCGTTTTCACTGTCTACATGCATCCACGCTGTCCTGTCCACTCAATATCATTCAACTGTTTATCGGAGGTCCCCCCCCTTCCCTCTTCTCTCCTTCTGCCCCTCCGCTCTCAAATGATGCAGGTTGGAGACACCAGTGTGGGGGGAGGTCATCCTCGCTGCCGCGTGCACAACCAGAACTTTCCGGGGACCTGGTGGGGCCTCGACTCCTCTCCAAACCCGTGGAGTGGGGACATCTACTGCTGTGCCGATCCTACCACAACGTCAACCACTACCACAACAACCACTACAGTCCCTGCCACCACCACTACCACTACCACTACAACTCCCACCACCACCACAACCACCAGCACCACCAGCACCACCACCACCACCACAACTAGCACGACTACCACCTCTACCGCCCCCTGGACCTGGCAGGGCATCTACGCAGGCGACCCCGCGTGTTCCGACCAGTACTGGGACTGCGTCAACTGGAGCACCTCCAACTGTCCCAAGAGTTACTGCAGGGAGACGTGCCAGATGTGCGCACCCTCTCCACGCCCCTCAGGCTGCACCTGTGACATCGATATGCCGATCCCTGATCGCCGCAAGATGCCCTATTTCCACTGGGTGACAAGCTGCCACGCCACCACGTCCGGCTCCCTCGACTGCGCCCTAGACTCCCAGGATGGTCGGTGCTATTGCAGTTCGAACACGGGGTCCTCTCTGGTTGCACGAGCCCGGTTGCCCATCCCTCAGGAGGAGTGCAACAACTCGTCCTGGAGACGCTTCATGCCGTATGGTCAGGTTTTTGTCAATGTGGCACAGAGCGGGGCAAACCTCTGGCCTGTAGGCGCGGACGCCATTGCGCGAGTACGCAACTGTGTGTGGGAG
This sequence comes from Chromera velia, assembly GCA_018398765.1. NCBI lineage: Eukaryota > Chromeraceae > Chromera > Chromera velia. The sequence continues at coordinate 9,958 of JAHBMJ010001240.1, read as the reverse complement.
GACTAGCCCCAATTGCTGGTCAGAAAGGAAACAGGGGAAGAAATAAATTGAACACCGAGGAAAGGGTGGGAGGAATCTAGCAACCCAGGTAAGAAGAAATCGAATGGAAAGGAACAGGCTTAATGGCATAAGAACAGAGTGGCTGCGTGAAATCGCCCCGAGAGGAGTTTGAGTTCACACACAAAAAGAAATTGAAGACTTAAATGAAGAGAGACGAAGGCGTGCAGCCACGTCGACAAAGAAAAATTGTCAAGCAACATGACAAGAAAGGTAAGGACAGGGAAAATGCTGCAGAAAAGAACCCAGAGAAGACGGCAGACTCAGGGAGATTCCATATGGATTTCGTTTCTTTTGTCTATCTTTCTCCCTCTCTCCTCCTCTCCTCCTCACCGGCTCTACTGCCTCCCTGAAACAGTTTCTGTCCCCCCCCCTCTCTTCTCTTCTCTTTTCATTTTCATGTGTGTGAAAGTGCTTGCATGCGTGTCTGCTGCTGCTGCGGCTGCTGCTGTCTCGATGACAGAGTGGCGATGATGATTTTCCAGATCATGGAGGTGCATGCATCTGGAGGTGGTTGGTTCATCATTTGGGAAACATACGGGTACATGCATGGAGTGCCTGGGAAGTTTGTCCGTAAACGAGTGCACGGATTGAATGGAAAGGAACGCGACCAACGGTTGTTTCTGTCGCTGATGATTGAAACTCCAATCATCTTTTGTTTTGTCAAAAAAACCTCTGAGCAGATCATGAAACTGTAATCAAAGTACTTCATTTGTTTTTCGCTGCATTTCTGCAAATGAGATCGGAGAAACAAAATCAGTCACAAGCAAAAATCTCAAGGTGAACTTGAAAAGGTCGGGAGGAAAGAAATTTGATTGAAAGAAAAGGATTGGCAAATGAGAACAGGAAAAAAATAAAGCATTAAAAAATTGAAAATAAATAGAGTTGGCAGGACTACCACCAATTAAATCTATCATTGAAGCGTATTGAAGTTCACGGATATTAGGAGTCGGTGCTGAAAAACGAAATGCATACAACGGTCAGCAAAGAAAAAAGAAAACATCGAAGCGTCATAAAGTATCAAAAAATTTCTAAAAAAGTGTTTCAACTAAAATGTATATACTGCAAGCAACAAGTCTAATTTCAAGTTATAATTATATATAATATGACTGAGATCCATCCTAGGATCCATATATCTTTCCTAATAAATTCTTAGAACAAAATTTGATCAGTCTGTATGCGTGTGGACTCAGAAGCTAGCCGATTTGTCTGGACTAACTTCAGGATCAGTGCAAATGGCACATTAGAGGCTTAATAAAGTGTTTTTAGGGGTTGATATATGGTTAGGAACTCATTAGAAACAATTTTGAAAGTGGCTGTTTAAGGTCATTTTGGGGTCCCAGACCCCCCTAACTTTGGGATCAGTACAAAAAATTCTAGACAAATCGGCTAAGGTCTAAGTCTACGCGTGTATAAAAAAATCACACTACTATTATTAGCAATTTAGCAGTTTAAGCTGCTGAGCCACGTATAATGATAATGACCAGAGCGGAAACAGAACGCTGGCAGTAACAAAGGAGAAGGTGCCACAGACAGGAGAACAGGGGGTGCCATTGAAGAAGAGACTGTGCCCGTTCTGTTACATAGTAAAGGATAGATAGATATAGAGATGCTGGAGGATGAGCTAGATCTATATATTAACAGAATGCCTAGTGTATGACCAAGAGAGAGCAAGAATGTATGAAGCATTGCAAAGAGATTGGAACAAGAAGAGATAAAAGAGAGTCAGAGAAATCTGTAGAGAGAAAGGGAAGAGAGAGAGGAGAGCCCCTCAGATGGACGCTCTTTTGCTTTTCTGATAAATGAAGGGCATCCCGCGATAGATGAATTTCTCGGGAAGGCAGCATTCCGCAGAAGAGTCTTTAAGGAGAGCCCAGAAAGGTACGCACCTGATATGGAGTAATCATAAAAAGAAGAGGAGGAGACAAAAGAAGAAAAGAAGAATACAAGAGGATTCTGGAAGCAATGGAAAAGGGAAGGGAGATAAGAGTGGGAGGAGAGAGCAAACCAGAGAGAAGGATGCAGGAAGCGCACATACAAAGTCAAAATGCCCTATCGTCTGGTGTTATTAGTATTATATCTTTGGAATGGTTCCCTCTCAGTCAGCGGCCCAAAACATGTAAGGTTCAAAACAGTTGTTAGTTGATCGCGGCCTGGGAATCCAGGCGGGCCACGGGGTATGGTCTGAGCCTTAGGAGTGAGGCACACACCCCTGCCGTTTGCGTGGGCGACCTCTATAAGACAAAACGGCGACAGTGCTCTAGAGCACCACTAAATCACTTATCACTTACTTATAGGCTGAGAATTCAGCCCTAGGTTCAGTCACGGTCTTAGACTCGAAGTTTACTACAAGACAAAATAGGGGCGACCTCTATAAGACAAAACAGCGACAGTGCCACAGTGCTCAAGGGCATGAGTCTATATTTTTTTTCTGATGTGTAGATTCAACCCTAGATTCAAACAATTAAGTGCTCCTAATTGTCTACACTAAGTCTAGCCTACAATTGCGCACACTAAAAAGAAAGCTTCAATTTATCTAATTGAATAAACTTTTAAATATGACATGTGTTCATAATTAAAATGTAATATCAAGCTAGATTCAAGATTTGCTAGAAGATTTGCATGTCCGAGGTTGATCAATTCATATTACCAGTATTCTGCCGTGCACTAGGCCGTGCACGATCATCATTGGCAAGGTGTAGCAATAATGACATGATGTTACAGCATGTACAGAAACCGCAAGTCTAGCCGCAACTTGTACCAGAACAGGTAAAGCTACAGAATAGAGCCCCCACCTTCTACTTGATCTAAAGAACGCCGGTTGTTCGATCAGATGATAATTCCGATTCAGATCCACCCTCTGCATTGAATTACATTCATTCAATCATCCATCGATTCATTCATCAGGTTAGTGATTTAGCTTTACGCACCTCTTTGCATAAATTAAATGACAGACTCCTACACACAGCAGTCATATTCTATGCCTGCCGTTCTTTTTTTAATGTCTCTAGTGGAGAAACGCTCTCTTTGTATTGCAACTGTCCCAACCATTCCAAAAGCAAGGCAACAAACATGTCCAGAGCTGCACAGGAGGATATGGACACACGCCCGCCTAGACGCCCGCCCGCTCTCTCTCTCTCTCTCTCTCTCTCTCACCGATACAAACATGCATGCACAGATACAGAGAGAGCAAGAAAGAGAAAGACGGCATGACCCCCCCAAGTATAAAGAGAAGAAAGACAGAGAGAAAAGAAGGAGAGAAAACGGACAGAGACACAGACGCACAGCAACGCAACGCAAAGCAAACCACGGACCGCAAGCTCTGTGCCCCCTTGCACACGAAAACGCGGGAACAAGTCCTCGAGGCAATCACCACACAGCGCGGCCTCTCTCTCAACACCTGCATGCAGACGAACGGACAAACCCATGCACAGTTGAAGCCTGAAGGAAGGAAGGAAACATGACCGAAGACTTTTCTTGCCGGCGCCACGAAGCGTCTAAGCTACCTTCTTTCAGACGACACAAAAATAGACATGCGGGCACACAGAGAGAGATACAAAGACACAGACAGAGAAACATGCAGTCAGGGAGGCGAACAAAGTACACACATATCGTATGCTCATGCACACTATGCATGATGCCCAGCCAGGATTCTGGCTTCCTTACAAACATACAAAGAAAATTCGAAAAAGATTGTAAGAAATCCACGCGAAAAGAGAGCCCGCTCAAAAGTCAGCGGGGTGGCACTCATGTATCGGAGGCCACAGCTGGCGCCCAATGCCTCCCTGATTCAGAGCTCAGCATCATTCAATCTGACCTAGAGAGAACTTCATGAAGAAAGAGAGTCGCCAGTCGGCTGGGTGCCCTGCAAAAAGGAGATCATTCATCGCAGTACACCCATATGGGCAGAGGGATATGCAGGGAGACGAATGGGCAAATCTTTCAGCTCTTTTCACTTGAATAAAAAAAACTTCGCCTCAGGCGTTCTATCCTCTGTCCTTCGGACCTCTAAGCTGCATGCAAACTCGAAATAAATTCATTGGAAGACAGACAGACCCCCAGTTGGTTGATCGAAAAAAGTGCAACTGACCGAAGAACTTCAGATGATCTCTACAGCCAAAAAGGAGACGGCACACAAATGCATCCATGGATGGCCACGGAAGGCAGTGGGCAAGTGGGCAAAGTGTGAAGAAAATTACTGTAGACAAGACAGTAAGAATTCGGCGCCAAAAAAGAAAATCGGCAACCTATAGTAGAAGAAAGTATCAGACACACGCACACACATCAGCCGAGAACCCCAAAAGCAAACGGAAAGAAATAATTAAGAAAGGGAGAAAAGAAGAAAGGAAAGAAGGAGCTAGAGAAAAAAGAGCTTCGAAGGAGGATCTTCTTCTCTTTCCTTCCACTTTACTTCCTTGCATGTTTGCTTCCTTCAGACAGAATTAATCAGACTTGAATGGAATTCAGTTTGCTTCCTTTAGACTTGAGGTGCAAATGGCGTTTCTGCTCTCATTGCTCCCTCTCGGAAAGTGCATGCCTAGAGGCTGCCAACAGACAAACAGACAGCAGGGAGGTAACAGCATTGAAAAATCTTCCTTCAGTGTGACCGAAAGGTGTGTGTGAGTGAAAGAAATAGAGATGAAAGACGGACCCTGAAATCCTCCGGTGGCCGATTTCCAGAACGAATCATAGCCACCCCTCCCCCCTTGAAGTACCCTCCCTCTCCTTTGTCATTCTCCTCCTCCCCATCTCCCTCAACCCCTCTTCCAGTTTTCAGAACAGATGTCAAGCCCTTCAACTCCACACAAAGATGAGGAGGATATCACTTTTGCAAATGAAACGCATTCAGCGAAGAGTGAAACCAGCTAGTGCGTCAGACTCCTACATGGACCGACGGAGAAGACCTCACACAGTCGGTTTGGGCACGGCTTGGGAACCTGCCTTGGAGACGTGTACTGTGCCGCTCTTAATTCTGCCCAAAGGTGAGTTGCTCTTACACTCTTTGCACGTAGAGCGTTGTCTCCCATGCTCGCAGATTGACCCACCCCCGCACTCTTTGCACTGAGAGCGTATTCTCCCATGCTCGCAAATGGACCCGCCCCCGCACTCTTTGCACCGAGAGCGTCGTCTTCCATGCTCGCAAATGGACGCACCCCCGCACTCTTTGCAGTGAGAGCGTCTTCTCCCGTGCTCGCAAATGGACCCGCCCCCGCACTCTTTGCACTCTGAGCGTTTTCTCCCATGCTCGCAAATGGACCCGCCCCCGCACTCTTTGCAGTGAGAGCGTATTCTCCCGTGCTCGCAAATGGACCCGCCCCCGCACTCTTTGCACGTAGAGCGTATTCTCCCATGCTCGCAAATGGACGGACCCCCGCACTCTTTGCACGTAGAGCGTATTCTCCCATGCTCGCAAATGGACCCGCCCCCGCACCCTTTGCACCGAGAGCGTCGTCTACCATGCTCGCAAATGGACGCACCCCCGCACTCTTTGCAGTGAGAGCGTCTTCTCCCATGCTCGCAAATGGACCCGCCCCCGCACTCTTTGCACTGAGAGCGTTTTCTCCCGTGCTCGCAAATGGACCCGCCCCCGCACTCTTTACAGTCTGAGCGTATTCTCCCGTGTTCGCAAATGGACCCGCCCCCGCACTCTTTGCACTGAGAGCGTATTCTCCCGTGCTTGCAAATGGACCCGCCTCCGCACTCTTTGCACGCAGAGCGTCGTCTCCCATGCTCGCAAATGGACGGACCCCCGCACTCTTTGCACTGAGAGCGTATTCTCCCATGCTCGCAAATGGACCCGCCCCCGCACTCTTTGCACTGAGAGCGTTTTCTCCCATGCTCACACTGCCCACGCATAAGAAGAGAGGGGTCACACAGAGAGCATGTGCGTGCATCTCTTTGGTGAGGTATGCACAGGTTGTCTGCATTCTTCGGCGAGTTTCTCCTCCTTCTGTTAGGCGATTTTGACCTTAGATCTCCCCCCTCCTCCCTGCACACACACCGGTGCTCAGATGAGATGATGATGCACATGCGTTCTGGGTATACGAATCTGGTTTCGACTTCTACAGAACAGACACAGGAGTTTCGCCTAGGTCTTTCTAAAGTCCAAACACACAAAGTGAGAGAGAGTGCGAAGCACCTAGCAGATGTACTTAGTCACCTCACAGAGCGGGGGAGAGGGAGAGAGGGGGGAGCCAGAGCGAGAGAGAGCAGAAACCGCGATGAATTCGTTCGATTATACTTTCCTGCAGGCGCCAATAGAAGAAAAGAACGAAGAACGGGAGGTATACGACAAGAATACTCACCCATGACGCATTTTTGTTGCATGGAGATGCACTGCCGCCTCCTTCTTGAAAAGTGCCCCGCAGTGGTTGCATCTCCACCGAACGACCTCTCTGCCTCCCTCTTCCACAAGGACTTGCTCCCCGTCCCCCCTCCAGGATTTCTTCAAACCCTCTTCTCCTTCTTCACCCTTTGCAGTTCCCTTCGCAGTCGACCTCACCGGCACTTTCCCTCTCCGACGCAATTTCTTCTTCTCTTCCGTCTGGACGGAGGAAGACGTAGGAGAGTCAGAGGGAAGGTGCGGAGACGGAGGAGGAGAGGCGACTGTCCCTTCTCGGTTGTCAGGCTCTGCTTCGAGAGATGCTGCCAGAACGTGTACAGAGCGGCTGTCACGACTGGTTGAGGACACTCGAAGGGAAGCGTCTCCCAATGGCGAGAGGAAGAGGAGACGCGCCTCTCTCCCCCTTCGGCGGAGACGGACCCCCACGAACCTGTCGTGAGTGTACCGCAACCGCGACTTCATACTGTCGCTCTGGCGGTCCTCGTAGACCCGCTTCGACGCCAAAAAACCAAAGCCCCTCTCCTGCTTGCCAAGGAGGAAGGTGCCACCCACTCGTCTTGCGGTGATGCCCACAACCAGCGACAACAGAGAGACCCAAACGAAGGAGACGGACATGTACGACGCTTGCATGAGTATGAGAACGCCGTGAGAGCTCAAGAGCCACCTCCTCTTTCCGTCAGTCCTATTCTCGAGAGAAAGCTGCAAGCGTGTTGTACCGGAGAAGCCGTGTCTACTTCCTAGCTATAGAAAGGATCTCTCAAGATTTACGGAGGCAACATGCAGACAAAAGGCAGAGATCGATCGACTGAGACGGGAACGGAATGTCTGCACTCGGCGTTGTGCATGAAAAGTCTTTCAAGGGTCTTGCCATGGATCGAGGCGCTGCTTGTGTCTCCGGCCACGTTGGACTGCCTCACACAAGGTCTCAGAGCCGCTATCATCCCTGACATCCATGACATCCCTAAGATTCTGAACACGACATAACACGAGCCGAGTCGTGACCCAGCGGATATATCGTAGCGCGGGGCTGGCCGGGGTCTCGTCTCTGACAGACTTTCGTCCACCACGGGGCTGTGGGTACTTACAAAACAGCTTAACACGGGCAAGTGCAAATAAGTGCAAACTAGCTAGTTTGAAATCCGTGTTAATCCGTGTGACCGCTGTGCTAATACGTATATGTAACAACTTACTAAAAGAAATACTGTACATGTATTTAAGATTAAGGGAAAGCAATCCCAGCCAATCCTATGAAGATCAATGCTATGCTATCTAGCTTTGACTGACAGATACTGATGGAGCAAGTAAAGAAAGAGCTCTTCCTTTTATACATATTTATACATGTACAACGAAAGTAATGGCGCCTTTCATAATGGTATACTGGTCCAAAAAGATCCTGATGAAGCGTAAAGTGAATGGAGAAATTAGTGAGAACTAAGTAAACTATTATTTTTGTGACTCGAATGACGATCGGTAAGTGGTTCTGCCACAATTCATGTGAGATTTACAATACATATGCCAGTGTACAACGTTTGGCACAAGCCGATTTTGAATCATCATGCGGTGACGGTACAACGTGACATGCACGAGGATATGCAGTTACATGGGCATTTATCCCCTGAAAAAGCCGACAAAAAAAGGCAAATCAGTCAAATTCATTCATTCGGACTGATTGCAAAAAGGTGCTGACTGCTTGACGCCGAGAAACGACCTCGTGAATTCTTTTCATCTGCAGCCTCCATTGGCGGCCCGCATGCATCAAAACACTTCAGAGGGGCCCTGCACTTTAAGTGAAAAAATGCTGCCTGTGTCTAATGTCTTTTCCGAACGATTTGACGTCAATACTGGCTGAATGGTCACTATCTGGCTGACTTTTATAACCCGCAAAAACCTGACTGCAACGCGACGTCTGAGCTGACCTCAACGGAGGGGTGGCTGCACGTCAACCGGAGCTCACCCGACCTGTCTTGAAAGCTAGTGACTCAGTCAGTCCCCCAAACAGCGAGCTTTCTCTGCCCGTAAAATTTCGGTCGTCCTGGGCGTGACCCCCCTGCAACCACCCACCAGCCACCCACCCTTTTGGCAGTCGTGTCGAATTCCCATTGCCTTGTTTCACCTCCGTCTGACTACAATGAATTTAAATTCCGTGCAGGAATCACTCTTCTCTCCCGCCCCCCCCCTCTCCTTTTCTTCTCTCCAAACAGTTCCCTCACTTCACCTGACCCTCTCCTGTCAGTGGTCTCCCTGACTCTTCTCTTCCTCTACAGGATGGATGGATACATTTTGTCGGTGTAGCTCTTTCTGTGTGGCGCTGACGCTCAGTCTGCCACATAGCTGTCTGGTCAGTCTCTCACTCGAACACGAATGAAGAGACTGCAAAGAGAACTCATGCATTCAGTCAGTCAAGGAACTCTAGACAAAACAGAGGTACGCACAAAAAGACAGAAGGACGTCATGCCGACGAAAACCCGCCATGCAGGAATAGTGCCACTCTGAAAGCAACACTCCCTGCCTGCCCCTCCCCAAACAAAAAAAAGTCCAGGACGCTCCGATGACCATGCCCAGACAACCAAGACGACGACTGCAAATCGACGCAAGAGACAGATTTTCTCAGGACCTCATTTCCTTTCTGAAGGAGGGCACCCCTTTTTTTGAGGGATTACTCTCAAGACCGACATGGAATACAGCAAACATGGACGAACAGAGGGAAGGCGGAGCACTCTTTTCGAGCTGTACACTCTCCTCCCGGCTTCTGCCGATTGCTGAGGCCCCGCCCTCCCGTCAGTTCCCCCTAATCTTCTCCGGTCTCTTCTTGAGTGCATGCAGTGTGACGTCTTGTGAGTTGGTTTCCCTCTGGTCACGGAGTGTCTGCGTCGCTCTCCGTGCCGTGGGGGCAGTCAGGGTCCGACTCCTCCAGGGGCGGCGCGGAGGGGTTAAAGACGTCCCACCTGATCCACGCATACGTGTACACACACATGTGAAGACATATTCACAGACACAACATCACATTTACACCGTCCCTCCGACCCTCTTGGATACGTGACCTCATCTCCGGTGAGGCGAAACTCAAGATGGAAAGGGATGGCAGGACACCTCCGCTGCCGTGCATTAACTGCGAAGTAACTTCAAAGACAGCGATACAGAGAGAACGAGAGAACCAGGCAGAACAGCACAACGCCGTCTCAACATGAGTGAATTACCGGCCTCCTGACTGACTGACTGACTGACTGACTGACTGACCTGATGGCCATTCCCATGTCTGCATGGAGGAGATCGTGGCAGTGTGCCATCTGCTTGCCGTCAAAGTCGCGAGGTCGGAAGAGAATCGTCATCTCTCCGTTTCTGCGGGGGGAGAAGAAGGAGCACAACTGTGGCACTCGGGGATAGAAGAAAACAAAAACCCCATTTTTTTCTGCTGTGCATTTAGTTCTCCCAAAACTCGGCCGCTCGGTGCTCAGAAGCAGTCGAGGGCGACAGAAACTTGACAGGGAAACACAACGACAGAGAGACCCAGGAGAAGAAAACAAATCTCAGAGAGAGAGAGAGAGAGAGAGAGGGGGG
>JAHBMJ010001239.1:8584-33899 GCA_018398765.1 Chromera velia | reverse complement strand
ATCTCCTGGACAGACGGCACCTCCCCCCTCTCAACCCTTCCAGCAGCTTCCGACCGCCCCTGTTCTCGTAGAACAGAGGCCACTTGATGGAGCCACCTTCGCCCTCTGGAAGTATTCGGATCGGCACCTTCATAGAATGCGGGGGCAAGACAGAAGAACCCTTTGGTGCGAGCCATGTCAACCAGGGTCTGCAGGAGGGGGCAGAAACAAGAGAAAGAAAAGTGAGCCCGTCTGGAAATCTGTCGAAATCATTTCAGACAGGCTCCAGTATCAGACCAGTATGACGATCGAGCGTGACTCTCTGTCTGTCTTCTGGATGCGTTCAAGTAGGGGCTCTTCCACCTTCAGTGCCCGGCCAATCTCAGAACATAGACGTACATGAACAGATGACCAAGAGAGACACCCACCCACCAACCCGTGTGTTGAAGCACGCCTTGAATTGCCCGTCTGGAGACACAAAATCGACGTGCAACTTGTCGAGAGGCTCGCAGGTGATGGGGTCTGTCGTGGCGTCTGCGTGCTTGTATGTGTCTCCTCGGCTGTGACAAGGGTACAATTGGCAGTTTTTATCTCTTCACTTAGAAAATAGTCAAGCACACGTGCAAACCGTCGAAAATGCACGCAAGGGCATATGAGTAAGATGCAGACAAGGTAAGGCTCGAAGTGCACAAGCTGAGACGGATGAAAACACTCAGATGGGCATCACAGATGCGCATGGACCTCACTCGAACGCATCTGCGAGCAGCAAATGAAATAATTGGAAATACATTCATGAAAGCTCAAAATGAAACAAAAAAAAAAGGGGCTTTTTCGCAATGGCCCGAATGATTGCCCCACGGACTGACCGGTGGTTGCAGTGGAGGGGTCCTCCTTCTCCCCCTCCTCCTCCTGCTTCCTCTTCCTGCTGAACTTCCACTCCCGACTGCCGCCTCCTTCCGGCTCTCTCAGACGGAAGCCTAGAATCTGCTTCATCCTCCCACAAGCTCTCCAGGTCCTCTTCGTCCTCTTCTCCATCTGAACTCTCTCCGGTCTCTTCGTCACTGTCACTCGACCTCTTGCCCTCCCCACTCACAGACTCATTCCAGTCGGAATCCTCACGACAGTCATTCTCAGACTCGTCAGAAGACTCAGATGACTCAGAGGAAGAACCCCCCTCTGAACTATCAACAGAAACCTCCCGGGGTGCGGGCCTCCGGGAGGGATTGGGTCGACCAGCAAGGCGGGCAGATCGTCTGACCAGGCCGCCGTCCGCCTGCCGAGGAGAGGGTGGGACTGCTTTCTCCCCTCCCTCAGAAACCCGGGGGAGCCCCCCCTCTTCCTCACAATAACCCCCGGTTCCCCCCTGAAACCTTCCCTCGAGATTCGAAAAGGCCTCCCTTTCTCTCCTCCTGTTCGGCTGAGGAGAAACAGTACAAGCGCCCTGCTGTCTGTCTTCCTCTTGGTCCCCCTCATGAACGGCAGCAGCTGATAATGACGACACACGCGCACGCCCCCTGATTCGACCTCTTGCTTCCTTCTGTGTGCGGCCCTTAGCCTCAGACTTTTGGGCAGCACTTCGAACGGCAGCCAGACGACTGGATCGTCTCGTCGCCACGCCGGCACCACCCGTCTGGGGCGAGAGGGAACACGAGGGTCCGCTCTCCTGCGCTGAGAGACCCTTGAGTGTGCGTGGACGCTTCAAAACTTTTGTTCCTCCAGTAAAAGAAGCAGGTGGACAGACACAGGAGACCTTTCCTCCTTCGGCTGCATTGGCCTCTTCGGTCTTTCTCTCTTTCTGTCTCCCTCCTTCATCGAAAGAGGGGCACTCAGTCACCTCTTTGGAGGAGTCTTCATCAAGAGGAGAAAGAAGAGAACTGCTCTTCCCCTTCCTTTTCCTCCCAGCCTCTAATCCTCTGTCTGTGGAATGTACGGGAGAGAAACCGTCTGGCGCATGTCGTCGTGTGGTACACACACCCACATCACCTCTTCCTCTGCCCTCTGAGGCCTCCACCTCCCTTTCGACAGCCCTCCACGCCTCTCTCTGAAAGCCCACGTCCGAGTCCGGGCTTTCTGCTCCAAATTCAGCAGATCCCATTGAACCCCCACAACCTTCTTTTGAACCCCCAGGAACCCCCCCTCTCCCCTCCTGCTCTTGCAACTCCTCCCCGCCTCCTTCTCTGCCATCCCCACCCCCAGATCTAGCAGCAGCAGCAGCGGGGACAGACCAAAATGAAAAACAAGGCACAGAATTTCCAGGCGGCGAGTCGGCATGCCGAGGCCAAGATGGCTCCGGGCGTTCCCAGTCTTCTTCCCGGTCCTGTGGGAGAGAGGGGAGCAGAAACAGGCGGAAATTCACATCCTTTTCATGAATAGTCCCCCTTCATACGCTTGGACGCACACAAGAACACCTGCTTTTCCCTAAGTCCACACTGCTTAGAGCAGACAAGGAACACATTTCCCTAAATCCACCCACGCACGAGTAAATCCCACTGTCGGGATGGGACTGCACCCATGCACACACGAACAGGCCGCATGCTCACCTCCATCATGACGTCCCTGTTCGTGCCTGCCTGCTGAGACATGCGCATTCGTCTTCTGGCTGCAGCCACTGCCGCCCCCACACGAGAGAGGCGAGACCCTGCAGCCACGAGGGGACGTTCGTGTCTCGTAGACGACCTTGCACCTCTGTCAACCGTCTCCAATTCTTCCCACCCACCGCAGCCCTCATGAGCCTCTTGAAGGCCCTCTCTCTGCACATAACAAGAGGAGGAAAACTCCAGTGGATAGCTCTCAAATGTTTTGAGCAATGCTGTTAAGAGCGTCTCTTGTTGAGCTTCGATAAGAAGGGAGACGCGGGAGCTTTAGAGACAGCCTTCTTCTTTCCATCGATGTGTGTGACAGAGGACAGGGCGCCTCAAGGAAGCTCATATGCATTGTATTGCATCCATAGACACAGTGTCCCGTGGTGTAATGGCTATCACGTCAGACTCTGACTCTGAAGGTTCTGGGTTCAATCCCCAGCGGGACAACTTTTTTGAAAGCGGAGTGTCTGAATGCCAATCTTCGTGTCTCACGGACCTGCACACTCTGCTGGGAGGCACTGCGGATATCCTCTCCGCTGCAGATACCGGTATCTCTTCGTCCTCTAATCGAATCAGCCGCTTCCTCCTGGAACTCCATGGTTGCTGCGGGTAATCAGAGACCTTGAAAGTGCGATTTCAAAGCAGCGGAGACGGAGACGTGTTCAGGACGGTGTCGACGTCTCGACAAGCTGGAGCTCTCGCCAGAGAATGAAAGTTCTGGCTCACCTTGCAAATCATGCAAACAGGATGGCACGTAGCACACGGCGGACGTATACGCAGTTCCCTTTTGACGCGGGACCGTTGACAATCAGCCTCTGTGAACAGACTTCTTCCTTGGATCTGCCACACAAATCACATTAATTCTGAAATCCAAAATGTGCCGCCGCGCGGCCCGCGCGGGCCGCGGGCCACGCGCGCACCCGCGGCCGCGGGCTTGCATCATTGGAGAGCTCTGACAGCTGTAGCTACTTAACCGCTGTGAACTTTCAGGAAACAAACTGTACTTCTGTAGTTCATTTATTTGTTGGATCGCTGTTCTGTCTTCTATCTCTCAGGCAGAAAGTCTTGGGATCCATCGAAGGGCGTGAAAAGTATCGCGGTACCTCTTCACCGGGTGGAGGAGACGGCTGAAGTTTTAGAGAATGCCGATGTCCGGATTGATGATGCGGCACCTTGCCGTTTGCCTTCTAGTGTGGGGCTGCAGTGCATCTCCTGATTCTACTGCATTGAGTGTGGCACTCGACGGAGAGCCCTGGAACCCCTTTCTGTGGGAGGTAGGTGTAGAGCCGTCTCCTTGTCTCTCCACGTCTCCACCGCTTCCCGAGCTGTCTTTGAGACAAAACCAAGCCCTGGCTAACTGCCTGCAGGTGTCCAAAGACAACGAAACCGTGGCAGCGCTCCTGGGAACCGCCCACTTGCCGTATAAGGTTCTCGAAGGCCCAGGGCTGGACAGGATCAACGAGGAACTGGAGCGGTTGAAGCCCGATGCCGTCTTTCTCGAGTTGAACATGTCTCATGTCAGTCAGTCAGAGTCTGTCACACAGACAGTGAGGCAAGCGGCAGTGCCCACGTCATTTTCTGATTCTTTTGACTCTTTCCTCTCTGCCACACCCTCTCAGACTCTCGGCTCAGCTGTATTTTTGTCTTCCTGAAGTAACAAACCTCGTTTGTGGCTTTTGCGTGCAGATCATGCAGGTACAGAGCTGTTCTCTGCGCAGAGATGGGCAGTCGTCCCTCTCCATCCTCAGAGAGTGGAGGCCGGAGACGTTCGCCCAGCTAGACCAGTTCTTGAATCTCCTGGGAGGCCCCGGACAGGCCGGGAACCCCTTCAGCCCAGGGAAGCCCGATCTTCTCATGATGCTCGACAAGATGACTTTCGTTGCCATGGCCATGACTCTGTCCCTGTTGTTGGAACAGCGCGCAATGGCCCCCTGGTTCCTCGCCTCCAAGGGTCAGACGCTGGATGCGTATCTGGGGAACGTGCACACAAACCGCAGGAGACAGGGGGAACAAGACGGAGGTCTGAGGGGACCGAAGGGAAGGAGGAAGGAGCATCCACTGTGGTCACTTGAAGACCCAGAAGTACAGGCGTCAGTGCTGCAATGGGGGGGACCTCCCCAGGCCGGGTTAGACGTCCTCAGGGATGAGCCAGACAAGTGAGTCAGACATTTGGTTGGTGATCTGATGTGACTGCGACAGTGGCTCGGTCTTGCTTCAAGTATTGAGAATCGTTTTCTTCTGTTTCTTGTTTGTTCTCTTTTTCTTCTTCCCGCTTGTGCAGGGTCTCCGTGGGTCTGTCTGTCCCCGAGCAGTTGGACGTTCTTGTGGCCATTCTCTCCCACCTCGAGAGGCAGACTGCCGGCTTCACAAAAGTGCCCCCTCCCGAGGCTTCGTGCATTGGCGGTCCCGGGTGTGCCATTGCGCGTGCGTGGCTGTCGGGAGACGATGAGTTCTTTGCTGTAATCACGGGTGGGTTGGAGTGGGGTGTGGATGACACGCTAATCAAGGAGGCGGAGGAGGGAGGGGCACTTCATCAAAGAGTGGAGAAACTAGCTGAGAGATACCCAGAGATCCGATCGGTTTTTGCGGATTCTCAGGCTACAGCGGTAGCGCAGGCAAAGGCAAAAGCAGTTAGGCGGCACGGGGATGGCGACGGGTTTTCCTTGGCTGAAGAAGAAGAGGAGAGAGAGGAAGGAATTGGGGGCGTAGATGGAGGAGCTTCTTTAGAAATGGTGAATGGGGCACGTGCGCAGAGTATGTTGATGCGCTGGTTGCTCGCGGGAAGGAACGAAGCGATGGGTGCCCGTATAGTGATGGTCTTGGACACTTTGTCGGCTCTTCATGAGCAGAGGGCGTGGGGGGGGCGGGGGCCGTTCGCAGGGGTCAGAAAGCTTCTGCAGAAAATTCGATTGGTGTTGAGAAAAGAAGGGAAGAAGGGAGAGACTGGGCCTTCGACCACGAGCGAGAGGCCGGTCCCGCTTTTTGCCGTTGGAGCTGCACACTTGCTCCCCTGTCCAGCGCCGACTACTCCTTTCGACGGTCCGGGAGAGACTCAGTTGGCGGGGTGTCGGTCAGTCATAGAGGTTCTGAATCGGTATGGCTATAGGGTGAGGCGGGTGGGTTCTTCTGAAGGCGTGCGTCTTCCCTTGAGACCCTCCTCGTCGCACGCCCGCCTCGATCCCTCTCTGATGGCTCAGCTGACGGAAGGGTGGGAGCCTGTGGAGGTGGACGTGGATTTGTTGGAGGAGCGTGACAAGGTCACGAGGGACTATGTGGAGTACTTCCAGAGGGCTGGAATGAAATGGATTTGGGACACGAGAGATAGACTAGCAGGAAGAACGGATTTTGCCTCGCTGACAGCATAGTCCAGGTGTAAAGCCTGACTCCGGAGCCTGCTGCTTGAGAGCGTCGTATCATGTTGTATCGATTCAAAACTATGTGCATATTAAACAGTGATAGTGCATACATCGTATTTATTATTATACTTATAAGCCCGGAAGTTATACATATAGCGCCCGCCGGCCCCGCCGCCCCACTGCGCGGCCCCATGCAGTACTTTCAAGCAAAAATGCAAAGTCATTTGTACAAGGCACAATTAAATCTAACTATATGTATAAACTGAAATTAACTCCCCCAAATCATAAAAGGAAGTGACGTCACGTAAGTTTGGCACTTAGAGGTTTGACACTCGTCTTTGATCAGACAAATTCCTAGATAAACTTACTAGCAAGTTCGAGTTACAAAATGACGAAACCCAATGTACTGGGACGGTACGGCTATGATGCCAGGCTATCCCGACGGGCTTTCGATCGAGTAATGAGTTCACTAGCTACTAGCAGCTATTGAGTTCCTAGGTGAGTTCATAGTAACTTCATACCTGTTCGCTAGCCTGTTCGTTGAACTTTTAAACACAGTATTTAGGCTGCACGTGACACATTTCCTACAACGTTTCTCATGTGGTATTGGCATGAGAGACCAATCCTCCAGACATAAATTCTAGCATAAATCCTAACCCTGATCCCACTCTAGATTCTATTATTATTGGGCTACTAAGACAAACAGAGGAACACAAATTTTATGTTCCGCTACTACAGACTAAGTATTATAATTCTTATAACTCGATCCTCTCAAATTTAAGGTAGTACCAAGCTAGGTACCAAGGCTACTAAGCAAGTCATAGCCTACATAATAGCTAGCATATTTAAACAGTGTATTTAGAGGAAAAAATACAATACCAATGTCCGCGTTGTATATTAGTAATTTAAATAAATTTGAATTGACTTTGAATTGTTTATATCTAACTTCCCGAAAAAAAACTTTTGCCTCGACTTTGGTAAAACTTTGTTTAATTAAATTATCACTTGATTTCAATTTAATGATAATATCTAGTTTTTAAACTAAGCGTCCCCGGCGCCGTCCGGATCAAATGTAAGCCAATAAAATTAAAGAAAGTACGTATACCGTCCACATAAGGGTTACGATAGGGGTCTATGAGGAAATTACGGATTACGACTTTTTTTATTACGGTTTTTCCATAACTTAGCGCCTTCGGCGCCAATTTTTTTTACCGGAAAAACCGTAATTCGGGCGTTGTGGGGCCAATATAGGGCCCCGACAAAGAAATCTTGCGCGGTTCTTCATGTAGTAATATGCAGTGAGCATTTTGTATGCGTACAATTCAATCATTCAATCATATACATGCATGCTTGTACAAGTGAATGATTGCATTGACTCTGAGACCGGTAAGCCAAAGGAGCCAATTAACCATTGCCAACCGATGAGATGCGATCTTGTTAAGCTGCTGTTAATGTTTGGACGCAGGAATCGCCGCGACCAGCATGCACGCCTTCAGACAGAGAAAGGGTGCTGGAGACGGAGATAAACGGGAGAAGCATACTTGTGCCTGCCTGTTCTTGCATATGGCTATGTCTGCATGCCTGACTGCCTGCTAGGCCCTGCCTGGCAAAATGACTCTCTGCGAAGGTCAGGAGGGGTGAATGAATGAATGAATGAATGAATGGATGGATGGATGGATGGATGAATGGATGACTTGTAAGGTCGACCTTTTGTATTGTTTCATCAAACTTTTGAATTATTTTGAATGTAAAGGTAGCTATGGATGTCGAAAAGCAAGTCTTGAACAGATTAAATTTAGTTTTTTTCCTAGTAGACTATTACTAGTGATATTCGTAACTAAAAAATTGTATATCAGGCTATTATCAGCGGGTTGTGGAGTCCTACCCTGTGGCGCCGCCCTTTAAGCCTCCGCATGCGCCATAACTGAGAGAGCCCGTGTGCCGACGCCATGCTTCGCCGCGGTGTGTATACGCAATCGACTTGCATGTATGTACGTGTCGCGCGCGTCGATCAAAGTCGTTAAAATCGAGTCTGACCTTTGTATTCAAGCATGCAACATGTTACTCGAGCAACGGATAACATCGTTTGAGTCTGATGTCTGTTCGTCATAGAATCTGATCAAGAGAGATCAAGAGTCTGAGAGAGAGGAACAGAAAAAGGACTGAGCAGAAACCGTGCAATGATAGAATGAACCCAGCTGATTAGAATAGCAGATCGCTCTAGAGCTAAACCTTCTGTAAACTGTCGCCTGACTGAGTATTGCTCACGTTCCTTCTCTAGATCTTCCTAAGGTTCTTATCCTCGCTTTACCTTCTGTCTGGACGCCATAAGGTGGCCGGACAGGAAGGACAAAGCAGGGTTGTCTTACTGTTTTTCCATAATCTACCATTTTAAACCTTCAGTTACTAAAAAACCGTAACTCAGCAGCCTAACGGCCACCTCATTATTATTCTTTAGCGGTTACTCTTATGTAGACAATGTAAAAGAAAGTTTGAAGAGGGACAATTACTGGGATAATTAGGCATTAAACGCTGACAGTGGCGAGAAGGTATAACTGGGTTCATTCTTCTTGCCTGATAGCGACTTAAAAAATATTCAAATACTCAAAAGCAAGAATAACAACACACATCAATCTACATTTTCAGTTACATCCAAGAGAAGGATTGCTGGACAGGCTAGAGGCCGAAAGCACACCTTAATTGATTAAACATGGTGTCGATCAAAATAAAGCTGAAGCTAGAGCTTGACGAGGTCCATTCCAAGCTAGCTCTCAGTCGTTGCTCTTTGCACCCCTGCCAGCGACTGAGCACCGACATCTTGTACCGATGGACTGTTCAGCTTCACGCCTTTATAGCCAGGAGGGGTGGGTGGGTGGGTGTTGCCCTAGGTGTTGCCCCACACCTCCTGCCTTCCTTTCCGCTTCCCTACTGTCAGAAAGCCGGTTAGTTCGGAAGAGGAAGAAAGGGGAATCAAGAACAAGGACGAACAAGATCCTACATAGAAAGAGAGTACAGAAAGTAATCAGACACACTCATCCATATGACAGGGAAGAGCCGATTCCTGGCTACAAGCAAGCTGCCGTCGTAGCCAGAAATGCAGTCTGCCAGGAGACCTTCATATCCTTTCATGACCTGTCGATCTCTTTTACCTTTTCTCAACATTCCCCTTTTTCCGTTCTGTGCCGTCATTTCCCTGTGAGCATCTCTTTTCTTTGTCTAACCCTCCCTAGGGCCCTCCCTTGTCATCCCGCCTCCCATTCATTTCCTTCCATCGAATTATCCATCCCTCCCTAGCTGCATCGGAAGGACAAAGAAATGCATTCATTTAGCTTGGTGATGTGCATGCATGCTCATCCAATCATCAATTCCCTTTCTTTCCTTCTTTCTTTCTTTTCTTTCTTTCTTTCTTTCTTTCTTTGTGGCGCGTTGTGACATAGTCTGCCCGATTGACATCTGGAAGGTCTTTCGATCGACTGGTGGGTCAGGCAGGCGGGGGATCGATTGGGAGCTGTTCAGAATCTCACTAAAGCTCACTCGTTTCTGATTGAATACCACAAAATCCAGATGGATGAATCTTCTTTTCTTCAGGAAGGGACTAACCGACAATTTGGCATGTGTATGGAGGGAGGGAGGACTTGCCTGACTGACTGAGGACGAGGACTGTACTGAATGTATGACCTTGATCGATACATGACGCAAAGAAACCTTGCACGGATCGATGGATCGATCGAGGTGCGCATCCGGTAAAAATAAAGCATCCTCGAAGGCATGTTGAGTGGTTTTACCTGCACTAGCTTGAGTGCATGTGGATATGATCATAGATTGACGGTCGGACGTTCATCATGCGTGAGCACAGCCTACTGACAGCTCATGCAGGCAGACAGAAGATTCAAACTTGAATTGCCATCCATTGTGCAGTGAATCTGCACTCACTCACAAGTTGAAGGTCTACACGTGGATGGGTTAATAAAGATGGGTCCCCTGCACGGCCCACAAAGAGGCGCGTTTATCACTTCGTCATGACTTCAAATCAGTTATCACTCTCAATGATAATGCCTCAGATCATCTAGATGATCATTTGTAGGGATCCAGCAAGGCTGAGAGTCTAAGCAAGAGCGGACTCATATGATTCACTCAAATAATTACATTTATTATACTAGCTATTATAATATTAAAGTTTATAGGCCTATATATCATAGAGATGTATGATGCAAAACGGCTGTCAAACAACTGGTACGCAGGTTTAAGGTTTTGGCCTCGAACACAATGTAATCCTAGCTGTAATCCTGAAAAAAAAAAAAACTTTAAGACCGTTCTCTCTTAATTTTTTTTTTTCGACGATTGTTAAGTGTCACAATAATAATAAGTAACAAACGACTGTTGTTCAAGTGTTGCATAACTGTTGTTTCTGTGTTGCACAAGTGTTGCACAAAAAGAAAAAGGTAATTCGATCTGGTTTACTTTTTTTTTGGCTGTGATACGCCTATAGATTAAAGTTGAATTCTACATACAATGCTAGATCTACTCAGATTCTACTGCTAGATGCAATGGACACAGATCGTACTGCCTCACATGCTGGAGAGCCAAAAAATCTAGAGTCTTGCGGTATGTCTGAAGGTTTTTTCATGTCGACTTCTTGTAGATGCTTGCCGCTCTTCCTCCCACACCTCCGAGACTGCCTCCCAGAGACCTCTGACCTCTGCCTCGTGGTTGTGCGCATGCAAAACTACCCTCAGTCTCTCCGTGCCTTTTGGCACCGTGGGGCTCCGAATCGGCCGGACATCGAAACCCTTGGGCCGGAGTTTCTCTGCATACCACACGACTCTCTTGTTGCCGCTGACGAGAATCGCCTGGACCTGCGTGTCGGAAAGGACTGGCGACGGAGGGGGAACGTCAGAATGCCTCCTTTTTGCTTCCAATCGTTGGAATGTCTGAACTGCCTGAGACTGAAATTCGGCAGTCAGCCGTTTCAATTTCCTCTGCAGAACAAGCGCCTCTCTGCTTAGGAGCGAATAGGCAGCTTTGACGAGACAGAGAGAGTGCAGCGGCAGAGCTGTCGAGTAGACGAGAGGTCTGGCGTAGTTCAGAAGAAATTGACAGAGCACAGGAGGCCCCAGAAGTACCGCACCATGTGCACCCAGGGCTTTGCCGAAGGTGTGCACACGTGCAAGGAGAGACGGGTGGTTTTCCAAGCCCTCCGCAACCACCAGCCCTTCCCCCCTTACACCGACGACTCCTGTGCTGTGGGCCTCATCCACCACAAGCAACGCTCCATACTCAGCACACACGCCCAGAATTTCCCGCAGCGGCGCCACAGACCCATCCATGGAGTAAATGGACTCTATTGCCACCACCAAAAATCCCTCCCGTCCTCTCTGTGAACTTTTTCTTCTCCTTTCTGAAGAGACCCGAGCTTCTCGGAGCCTCTCCCTCAGCGACTTCAAGTCGTTGTGCAAGAACGAGACAGAGCTTCCTCGCGACAGCCTCAGCCCCTCTCGCACGGAGTTATGGACGTCAGAGTCAAAAACGACAACGTCCTCCGAGGAGATACACAGGGAGCCAAACAGTCCCAAATTGCAGTCAAATCCTGAATTGAAAACCAGGGCCGCGGGAGCTTTGTGGAAAGTACAAAGCCATTCTTCAAGCTCACACACGTACTCGTTGTTTCCCGTCAAGAGACGGGAGCCAGAAGAACCAACGAAAGGGAGACGGCAAGTACTGGGAGAGGAGACGGCAAAACGCAATCGCGCTTTTGAGTATTCCTCAAGAGCTGCGGATTCAAGCTCAAAACTTTGCGCAAAACCCAAATAATCATTGCTGCTGAAGTCCGCAGAGTTTGGAGGGGGCACTGAGAGCTGTCTTAGCAGCCCCCTCTCTTTCCGTCTCTCCAGCTCGTCCCGTAGAACATCGAGCATTCTTCTCACATGCAAAAATAGGTTCTCAAAAATAGTCCAATCACGCCAACCGCGGTAGACAAGCCGACACGGACAGCGTTCACTGTTCAACCGCAGCTTCGCCTTGCTCTTCCCACTGTGCTTGAACGTTTGTGTAACTCTTCAATCAGACTCCCAGCGAGCCTGTTCGACTTCAACGGCATCAGTCTGACGAGTTGTAGGTCTGGAAAAGGAGACGAGACGGCATGCAGCATGCGCGAAATGCGCGCTCACACGCATGCAGACTGCATGACGCTTGACAAAACACTTTGACTGTTGATCGCGTTGCAGTGGCAATGCAGTGGCACGATCGTTCGAAGATGTTCGACTCACAGTTCGAAGCTTTAAATTGCAGACAGACACAACGAACAGCCAGGACATCAGCGAGCCAAGAAGTCTTTCAGGTGGTCTAGCTCTTTTGTCTGAAAACTGTAGTGATCTATTCGTGAAGCGTTGCAGATCCAGAAAGTGGTGCAGTCCGAACTCGGACTCAATTCTGGGGTGTGCTTCAATTCCTTCTGCCGTCTTTGACGCACCCCAGCTAAAGTCGTTCGCGCTCTCTTCAGCTCGTTTGGGGTCCCCTGTTCTTCGAAGACTTCAACATGAAGAAGGCGTCAAAGGTCAGGGAAGTGTGCTTGTGGTCATGAATTCTTGAAACGAGGCAAGAGACGGATTGTCCATATATCCACCCATGTGGTTCTCTTTCGCAAGGCTGTCTCTCTGTTTGCTTGCCTGCAGTTTCTTGATAAAACCACAGCGAAGGGAGATGCATCCTCTGACGAAGAGGAGAGCGACAGCGAGGAAGAGAACCGACCCCCTCCTCGGAACAATGGGAGGGCCCGGGAGAACAAAAACCTGGCCCCCCGCGTTCCAAAAACATTCGTCGTGGGAGATGGCACGGCAATCAAAGGAGATGCAGGTCGGGTAGCAGCAGAGGAATCTGGACTTTGTCTATCTCACTCTTTTCCAAATGCGTCTTTGCCGTGTTCTTCCGAAGGAGTCCCATCTCCTCTCCTCTCCTCTCCTCTCTCCTCTCTCCTCTCCTCTCCTCTCCTCTCCTCTTCTAAGAGAACTTTCTTTTGTGTGCTTTTCTGTTCTCTCCTGCAGAGTACAACTTCGAGAGACCGCGTTTGGACAAGGGCGTGTACCACGAGACGGACAAGAAAAGGGAGGAAGAAGAGAAAGACATCTTTGAGGAAACGCTGGGAAATCTGATGGCAAGAGCTAAGGCCGCCGCCAGAAAGAAGGTAGTTCGCAAAAAAAAGGTCCTCGAGGAGGAAGGGGATGATAGGCGACCACCACGCGATTGCTCCCGCTCCTCCGGTAGCTCCCTGCTGTCTGGCGTTGACCTCGAAGGTTCCGATGCCGATAGAGACTACACTGACTTTGTCGTTAGCGATAGTGAAGATTTGTCGGAGCACAGTGACGGCAGTATTAACGAAACGGGTTGCCTGTATGGTGATGCGGCTCAAGTGAAAGAGGTGAGGAAGCAAAAGAAAATAAGAGAGAACGATGAAGAGAGAGACGAGAGAAAGCGAAGGGAGCGGGAGGAGAGAGAACGGAGACGTCTGAGAGACCCCCTTAGAGAGATATCAGACAGTCCTAAGGGGGGACAGAAACGGGGGCGATCTCGAGAAAGAAAACAGACGGACAGAGACGGAGACGGATATAAAAAGAAGGGAAAAGCCAAGAACGACCCCCGTCTGCCTCCCCACCGAAGGGGACACCGTGCTCCCCCTGGTGGTGCCGCTGCCGCGGGTCGGAATCAAAAGAACAAGCGTCTCTGTGTGGATCCGACGGGTGTTCAGAGAGTGCTGTCGGGTGACAGCCGCCGTCTCATCGCTCTCCACCCACAGGAGGAAAACAACCTTGCTACCTCACCTTTTGCAGATCTATTCACAACCGCTCTTTCTGAAAGCGCCAACCAGAAGCGGCCCCCTGCTGCTGCTGCAGCGGATGCTGCGAGGCGCCGTGCGCGTGCTCGAGGAGGTCGGGGGGGCGGAGGGGGAGGGGGGGGAGGAGGCGGGTGGCTGTGGGGGGAAGATATCGGTCCTCGCAGGGGGAGAGGAGGGAAAAGGGAGAAAGCCCAGAGCGACGATGACGAGCCGATGCCACAGGCGGGAGAGGGGGTGATGGGAGATGAGATCATAGGGGGGTCCAGCAGCAGTCTGTCTCCTTCATCTCCTAGACTCCGCAGTGAAGGGGAGGGGGGGGAGAGGGACCAGACAGTGATGTCACTCCTTGAACGGCCTTTGTTTTTCGGAGGGTGTTCTGATCCCTTTCCCTTCATTTCCTCTGAGGTCTTCCCTGAGTCTCTCAATCGTCTTCTTGACCCCCTGAGGTCTCTTCTCCGTCCTTTTGTCCTTCCTTCAACAGAGGGAGAGGGAGGGGTTGAAGGGGGTACGGAGGGGGTTTTGGTTCTTGGACGAATAGGAGTCGAGAACGTTCTCCGATCCACTCTCGAAAAGTGGACAGATATCGGTTTGAGGACAACAGAGCAGAGATGGGAAGAGGACTGCAGGGAGTTTGCACTCCTGCTGCAGAGAAACGAGCGGTACCTCCACAGCTTCGTTGCAGAGGCAGCGGCAGCAGCGGGAACTATGGATGAACGAAGTCAGGAGGAAGGGAGAGTGGGTCTCGAGATTGTGACGCGGGCAGTGACGGAGTGGTGGGAAACTCCCCTTGCTCGTGCGTTGTCTCTAGACCTTCTCCCGCATCATGCGGAGACGGCACGGAGACGGCCGTCCTTCCCTTCGGGGGGGGAGACGGGGAGGGGGGGGAATTCGGGTCCTCCCTCGTTCCGCTCTTTTTGGGTCCGGTTGGGGCTCATATGGGGGGGGGAGGATGAGGGGGCTGCCGCTCCTCCTCCAGGGGAGGCAAGGGTTCTCTGGAGTGTTGCGACTGCAATTGCAGTGCTTCGATCGGCAGAGAGAGTAATGAAGAACGCAGAACGACACGCGGGTCCTGCGGCGTCGTGGAAGCCCATGTGAGTGAGTTTGTCTTGATGAGGACGTCGTCAAATGGGAACGTGCCACTTCTCTCTGATTGTTCCTTTTTTTGTGGTTTCTTTTCGTCTCTTGCTCTTCTCCCTTTCTCTCTCCCCCTTTCTTTCTTGTGTCTGCCTGTGCCTTTGTCAATTCATTTTTGCGTCTACCTGCCTTCCTTTATGTTTGCGTGCCTGCTTGTAAATCACTCACTCAGTCAGTCTGCCAGTGAGTCAGTCGGTTAGTCTGGATAATCAGCATACAGGCCATCATGAAATCAATACTTAGTCTCCAAACGCATTCCTCCGATCCATACACAATGAGTGTCGTCTATTGACCCTGGAAGCAAATTGTACAAGCAGAAGGCAGCTGCAAAGAGGCATGGAACAAAGCAGTGGGGGAACGGGAACGAAAAAAGGAACGGAAGGAAGAAAGGAGGGGAAAAGAAAGCTGAAATGTCGGAGGGGGGAGTAAGCCAAATGAGATGATTGGTTATCTGTCTCAGCCCACATGGCACAGTGCTCTGCTTCTTTTCGGCGTGTTCCTGCCCTCGTTCGAATCACTGCCCTCTTCGGACGAATGCATTGAATTTTCACCTTATACCCTACATCCCCCTTTCCCCCCCCTTCCCCCTTCCCTTGATGTCTTCCTTCTCTGCAGCCGCATCCCTGTCCTCCTGTTCACTCCCCTGGCGTTGGGGGTCTTTTCTCTCTGTGGGGTGATTCCGACCCCCCAGTCTTCAGAGGAAGAAGAAGAGGAGAGTGGGAGGGGCGAGGGGGGGCAGGGGGGAAGAAGAGAGAATGGGGGCAACAATGGAGGCCGCCGCCTCAGAGCCCTCCGACGGTTTGCCTTCTGTTGCCGTCAGTCGCCTGAGGTGGGCAGCAGAAGGGGAAGGGGGGCCTGGGGAGCGTTCCCTCAGGCAGCGCAAGAGCAAGAAGGTGCGAGTCGCCTGATGCTGCTTGCACTCCGGCTGGTATTGTTGGTTTGTCCCTGTCCTTCTGGGGGCATCACCGAGATTGGGGACTGGGGGAGTTCTCTGGTGTCTTCCCTCACGGAGGTGTGTGATAGGGTGTGGATGGAGGCAAAGAAAGAATTGAAAGATAAAAACGCCCTCGCGAAACCTGCCAAGGAGTGGCGCTCCTTCTGCAGTGTCTTCGTTCCCCGTCTCCTCCTCTCTGCTGCCGTTGAGAGCGGTGCCATCCCTTTCGACGGAAAGAACCCATACGATCTCTCTGCCCTCGCAGTGTCGTCCTCTGTTGTGAGCGTCCTCCTTCGAAAGTGTGTGAAGGACTTCACGGTCCTCCACGTGACCGACCTTCTCGAGTCGGGGGGGGGCGGCACTTCCGAGCTTGTGTACGTTGCCTTGGAGAGATTCTACGCGTTCAGTCACACAGTCAGCTGGGGTGTTCCTTGTGTCAACGTGCGAGTGTTGGAAGAAGCGATGAGACCTGCAGCCAGTGCGCCGGTAAGGGGAAGAACGGGAGGGGGTCTCGATTCCTCCAACAAAGAGAGTGAGCTTGTGAAGTGTGGGCACGTGAATCTGGAGTCGTTGCAGCAGGAGACGCAGGAGTGGAGACGGGTGTGGGGGGAGACGTCCGTTGCTTCTCTTGTTGAAAGCGAATGCCTCGGGGAGAGGGCGGAGAAATGGGTCGTATTCTGGATGGTCGGTCGGTCTGCATTTTTCCCACGTGTGCGTCTGTTTGTGCATGCATTTGGTATGCCTATTTACGTCCGGGGTGTTCATTCGTTTGTGTGACTTTCAGCCTGTCTTTTTGTCCCAGTGTACTTGTCTGCGTCTATTTGGCTGGCGGTCTCTTTGTCTATCTGTCAGTCAGTCCGTCCGTCCGTCCATCGTCTGTCTGTCAAAGTAAGAAGGGAGGGGAAAGAAAAGAAAAGTGCGTCATGTCTCTGACACTCTAGATCTGGTATCCGACCACCTCGGTTTCCCTTCCTCCTTGATTGAGAATTGGCTGTGTGCGTGCGTGCAGGCAAAGGGCGAGTCCGCTCTGTTTGCTGAGATCCTCGATGTGGTCGCGTTGGCAGATTCCCTCGGGAGGGTCGTTGTCGACCTGAGGGGGGCAGCCGAGGGGGGGGGCACGGGAAGGGGACGGGCAGAGCGTGTGTTCCAGTTCGTTGAGTCTCGTTTGTCTTCAACAAAGGAGGGGGGGTCGTTCGTTGATCACACACTCTTTCTTTTCTGTCTTGCGCTCGCGTGTGGTCGACAAGACCTTCCCTGTTCTTTTGTCAAGTCTGCTCTGGACTGGTCTGTCTTTCAAGAAAACCTCGAGAACATCGTGACAGATCTCTGCAGACAGTTGGAGGGAGGAGAGACCTCCCTCTCGGATTCGAGCTATGCCCCCCTGCTTTTGTCACTGCTTGCTTCCTTGGCATGCATCTGTATGGGGGTCTCGCCTCCTTCTTTCTACAAATTGACAGACAAAACGAAGAAGTGGTCGGATCGCCTAGTTCAGTCGAGTGCGGAAAGTGGGGGGAGCACAGAGAGAGGCAGGAAGAGGAAATTCGGTGCTTCTCTGTGCAAGTCCTTTGCATTCTCACTCACCCTACTGGGCCCCCGTTTGATGCGCAACCCGAATCGCCGATTTGAGATCGGCCACCTTGACCTCCAGTCTGTTCTCAACTTGGTTCTCGGAAAGACCTCTAAGGGCAGACGTCTCTTCCCTCTCGGATGTCGTCAGTCAGAGGATGGGGAGGAAGGTGAGACACTCCCTGTGGTGGGTGTGATTGAAGTCCTCAAACAGGCTCGTCGGGTCTCTGAGCAGATTCGAGTGGGAGTGGAGGGATTCGAAAAATGGATGGAGGACACTGTGAGGGGAGAGGTGTCCCCAACCATCTTGGCAGAACTCGAAAAGCTGTTCGGATGGGAGGTGGGTCTGCTTGCTGTCCGGCACAGATATATCCGAGCTCTTTCTGTTAGTTTCCATGACCTGCTTGCTGTTTTGCATCTTGTGCTTCTCTTGTGTCTGCGTTTCCACCTTGTTTTCATCCTGCGTATGCGTTCCTTCGGAGAGAGGGGTTGTGTGACTACACGCATGTACTGATTCTTCTGTCTCCGTCAGCTTGGCGGCCTAAAATTCCTGCTCATCGTGACTGACGATTTTTCTTTTGTTCCCCATCCATGCATCCGATTAGTTACGTTTCGGTTTTGTTGCCATCCAATTTCGTGTGGGATAAACTCGTTCCATGTTTCTCGCTTTTCTTTGCTAAGCTCATCCGCTTGCTCCCTGCTGTCTTCCCTTTTCTGAGTCTCTTTCCCCCTGCAGCAACAGTGGAAGGTGCTGAAGCAACTGAAGTCCGTTCGAACCACTGCCTCTTTCTTTCGGTTGGACAATTTTGTTTCTGCTTTCGCGATCAAAGGGGAGGAGAGCGGGGAGTACATTGCAGACAGGGGAGAGTTGATTCTTGAAACCGTCCGTCTTTGCCTGCCTGGTCAGGTCCTCGATAACTTCTCCGACACCTCGCTGTCACGCCGCGAGATCCACTCCTCGCTCCCCTTCCTTATTCATTCCTTCACCCCCTCACTCCGTTTGACCTCTTTCCGGGGCCCCACGCTTCTCAGTCTCATCCGCTTGAAGGTCCACGCAGAAGCCTGTCTCCTCAAAGCTCCCCCACCTCCAGAGGCAAGAGAAGCAGCAGAACACGCGAAGGAGGCAGCAACGAAGATGGAGGAGACTCTCAGGGAGTTTTGGAGGTTCATCCATTACCGACCGAAAGAGCTGTTGAGGTCTTGCCTTGACTGTGCCCTTGTTTGCTCTCCTCCCTTGAGGAGGTCCGATCCGTTTCGGACTGAGGGTCTGCAGATGGACCTCTTGGTCGGTCGGGAAGTGGTGGAGGAAGTTAAGTTGTTCCTTTTGGGGGAGGACGGCCAGGGCAGGGACGGGGGGGCGATGGTGGGGTTTCTCGCATACCTGCAAGAATTCGAGAGACGCGCAGAGGGGAACGAGGAGGCTACACGGGCGTTCAGGAAAGTGCGCATGGTCGCAAGACATTTATTTGCATGCGACATTCTTGTCAGCCTCCCCGCTCTTGCGGGTGTGAGCATGGACCCCGAGATCATCGACGGAATCTGCCAAATCATCGAGGGTCGGTCGGTCGGTCGGTCGGTCGGAGGATATAATTGTATATGGGCGTGGGGGGGAGCGTACTTGGACTTGCTTGGCGGTCACTTCGTTTCATTTGTGCCTTTGTGCTTCGAATTTTTGAAGCAAAGAAGGTTCTGGAGTTGTCTGACTGCCACAGTTTGAGAGCGAGAAGAGATGACACAAGTGACCACGGGTTGCAGTCATTTTGGTGTGCTCTTGGGTTTGTTGTGCGCTGTTCTGACGGGACGAAGAAGAAAAACAGCAGAGCACAGTGGAAATGTACTAATTGACGCCGAAGGACAAAGATTTCCATACAGAGAGCCACTCCTGAGGACTCTGAATGTTGGTACCCTTCTCGTTGGTCTGGTATTCTGTCTGGTGCGTGTGTTTTTTTTTTCTGTTCCACCTCCATAAAATTGAATCATGCATGGTTGGATGGATGGATGGATGGATGGATGGGTGTGTGGATGCAGCGTTCGAGTTGGGCGACGATTCGGTCCCTGTGGCCTGTTGTCGCCAGGCGTTGTCCTGGGTTTTGGGACATGACCTTGACGTGATCGGAGACGGCAGCAATGCGGCATATCAGGATCCCGTGTCGCTCCTTTGGACGGCGGCCGTTTATGTGATCGTGGAAGTGACGAAGGAGGCGTCGGGGTGGAGGGGCGAATGGGTGTGTAACTTTCTGAACGAGAGGGAGGGAGACCAAGCGAAACTCGATTACCTTTTCGCTGTCGGCTGTGCTGCAACATTGTTGACGGACAGAAATGGTGAGTCATTTCTTAGTGAGATACTAGGCAGTGACTACTCGAGTTCCTTAGGCAGTACTGATGAGGAGGAAGAACGGAAAATGATTCCGACATGCACACAGGCGAACAGATTTGCTCTTCACCCGTTTCGATTATGACCCTGCAGGGACTCAGCCTTTCTTCTTGTGCCTGCATCTGCAGCCTCCCTCCCTCGCTGCATGTATCCTCCGCCTACACGCTTTTCTTTTCTTTTCACCCGGCCGGCCTCTTGGGTTCAGGTGAATATGCTGATGTGCAGAAAGAATACTCTGACTGATAGCGCAAACCCGCTTTCTTCCTACTGTGCTTGTCCCTCAGGTCTCCTGACTATCGACAAGCCCCCTTCTTCCTCAGAGTCCTCTTCCTCTCCCCCCTCTTCTCTGGGGAGGCTGTTCGGCTTTCTGACTCACAAGTACGACGAGGTGATTCGCAACCGGCAGGTCCCCTTCTCGCACTTGGTCGTCCTGACAACTCTCGATGGGTCCCCTTACGGGTTGAGTTTTCCCGTACAGAGAGCGCGTGCGCACATACACCGAGTGCAAGAGCTGAGACGATTAGACGGTGAAGAAGAAGACAGCAGAAAAGCCAGCAGCTGGTCCCTCGCGTTATTTCAGAAAGTGTTTAGGTCGAAGAAAGGACCGAGGGGGAAGCGGCTGCTGTTCGTACAGATGGCCCTGTACATTGAGAAATACTGGCTCTCTTGGCCTGAAGGGTCAGTTGGGTTGCCTGAAGGCTTCATCAAGTTCCTTCCTTCCTTCCTTTCACACAGAAATGCATGCACAGCTTCTCTGAGTTCTGTCGTAAAGCCGTCCTGCCCGTCTCTTCCTCTTTTTTGTTTTTTTTCTTCAGTGGCTATCTGTCCCAGGCAGCTCTTCCATTTCTCTCTCTTTCTCTCTCTGTGTGTCTGTATGTGTGTGAGAGAGAGAGTGAGAGTGAGCGTCTGCGTGCTTTTCTGTTTCGGTCTGTCTGTGGATGGGCAACTGAAAAGAAAGAAAGAAACCATGCAGTCTGTCTGTGTGTTTGTCTGTGTGTGCGCGTGTGTCCATGCGCGCAGGTATCTGAAAGAAAAACTCCCCTTCACTGTCGACGGGCGAGTGCCGCCGCCCCCCCAGAAAACCATCAAAGCACCTCACTCATGGAATGACATGGCAAGAGAGGAGGCTCTGTGCGACAGTCTCCTGACAGCCACCGTGGGAGGAGGGGTGGAGGGGAATCTTTATGAGCGCGCATCAGTCTGCGAGCTTTTCGTCTCCCTCCGTGCCTGTCTTGCCCGTTGTCTCTGGAAGATTCAGGCTCAGACAGGGGGGGCATCTTCCCACGTTGAGTACTGGATTTCTCTGCTGGCCACTTCTGCAGAATACTGCGTGGTAACAGCAGAGAAATGTGGTGAAGACACTGCCACCGTCACTGATCTCTCTCGGATCCTTCGTTGCCTCGTGCTAGACTTCGTCTTCCTATGCCTGGATCAGGCTGACTGGAAGTGCGGGGTTCAGAAGGTCAAGGACCGTCTCGCAGGGGGGAGGGGGGGCGGAGGGGGTCAGACAGACGATCCGTATGGTCTTCTTCCCCTCGTTTTACCCCTCGCAAAGGCTTTCCAGGCAAACCCAATTCCGCCATCCAGCAGTTCATTCCCTCTGCTCCGATTCTTCCTGGCCTTCTTCCGGGCCGTCTCGCTCCTTTCCCTTAAGTCGGGGCGCCTATTGAATTCGGGGGGGGCGGAGTCAGGTTTGCCTCATGCGTTTGGTTTCCGTCCCTCCTTTCACTGTCTCTGTAGACTTGTGAAGCCGGTGTCCGCCTTGTTCAAACAGGCCTTTCATCATCAGCATACCGCAGCTGCGCCAACCGCACAGGCGTCCGACAAGCAGACGAAAGAACCACCCCCCCTGACTGTGCAGCAGAAGGAGAAGGCATTGAATGTCCTCCGGGCCCTCGAGAGTGTTCTTTCGAGTATGGGGAAGGGGGAGGGGGGGTCACAGAGAGGGTTCATTGACGTCATTCGAACAGACGTCCTCCACAAGGGCCCTTTTCCATGGGGGTCAGAGTCTCGTGTCGATGTTGGAGCTCTGTTGGGTCTGTTGGTGAAGAGCTCCGAGTACTTTCTGCCTGATAAGTCCTGGGAGCAGGTTAAGGAGATGCGAAAGTGGGAGGGGTTCTTGGAGCATCAGATGGGGGGGGAGGAGGCTCTTTCCTCTTCTTCCTCTTTTCCTCCTTTGCCGAAAGAGAGCCTGACAGGGAAAGAGCTGCTCGAAAAGGTCGACGACGCTTGCAAGAAGACAGAGGACATTCTGAAAAAATTGGCTGCCACTGAAGGAGAGAGAGGAAGTTGAAAACAGGTATGAATGGGATGGGACAGGAAAAGGGTACATGCAGAGGTTCAGACTGTGCACTCTGGTTTGGGGCTCTTCTTAAAAAAAAAAAAAATTGGATTCAATAGAAGCATAAGAGAGACCTGGCAGAGTGTGATGGCCTGGTTTGTCCGTGCATAACCGATTCAGAGAATCTCAGATGTCTGTTCTTGTTTTTGGTAGACGACAGCTTGGTTTTTTAGGCTTCCCATCTATTCACGGATTGTACTGGCAAAGTGGCAGACTTGTGTGCAAAGCATTGACTTACACATTATCTCTTCGATGCGTGTGTTGTGCGTGCAGGTTGATTGCGAGAGGAGGGAGCTCGGGGGGACACTGAGTAGCTGGGCCGGGTTCAGACTAACTTCGTGTTGGCAGCTCGAAAGAGTTGTCGCCATTCTTCCTCTCCCTCGCGCTTTCTCTAGCGCTTCCTCGTGGAAGGCCCCGATCATTCAGGTGCCAGGTCGTCATTGAGTCGTCAAAAGCGATCACACCTCAGATTGTTTAATCATTTTTGTGCAAGCGGTCAAGCGGCTGCTCAAATCTCCGCTCAATAGTGCGACTCCGGATCGATTTGTACGATCGCGTTGCCGCGTGTGTACAGCGTGCATGACGCATGAGACTGCTTTGTGACTGCCTAGGTGACTGCATGCCTTGTGTTGTATGGCAACGCGTGCGTGCAGGTAAACCGGCGGTGTAACAAATGGAAGTCGTTGTGTGTTTTCTACTATTTTAAGACTCGCAAACCTTTTTTCGTCTTTGAAGGCAAAAGTGCACATTGTCAATCACCTATAGTTGTAAACCATTGAAAGCTAGATTGAAAGAGTCTGAACAATCGAGCAGAACAATCATAAAAAAACTAGTAAAAAGACTTGAAAAAGTCGTTCCAAAACAATTAACATTGTATGAATAAAAAAGTATAACACATCACTTTAAAATTATGTAACAAAAGATTCAAGCTATGTTTCAGTTTACTACTAATATATTGAATCAATGGTTTTAGTATCAACCATACTAACTTAGTCTAACTACTAGTAAACTTTAATAATTTTAAATAAATAAAAAAAATCAATCAAAAAAAAAAAAAATCAATAAATATATATTATGTATTATATGCACAATTAACTCAAAATTTATATTTTTTTTTCAATTAATATATATCTGATTTCTGAGTCGCTTCAATAATATTACCCGTAACTTCCCTGCTATATGATGGCGACAGATAGACATAGCGGGAAGGCCCTAGGGCGGAACATATCAATCAATCAATCAAATCAATCAATGATCATTGAGACCCTAGTTGAGACCGGATTCAGGAAAACATACAACTTAATCCTATAGATTCAACCAAGTGCATGAACGAAGGGATTGAAAGCAGCAGTCGGTCAACCACTGCCAGCCTCACCATACGCAGAATTGATGCATACTGGAAAGGTCCCTCCGACTTTTGAAAACAAGCAAGCAGTTCGACACCACCAGTGGAGCATTCTGATGAGCCTCACGGTGGAGTGTCCGTTTGCCAGCTAGGGCACGTACGTACGCATGAGCACTCAACTCACTTCAAAGAGAGGTCATTTGCAAGAAATTAACGACGACTCACGCATGCCAGGCGAGTCAAATATGTGCACAAATGGATTAACGCATAAATGAACGAACGAAGGGGCCAACGAACTAAGGTCGAACCAGAAGGACTTGACTTCACAGCACTCGCTGATTTGAAGGCGGGCAGTCGGCTGACTTGCTCGAGGATCTTTTGGTTAACAGACTCACTGCTTGAGTGTCTTCTGGGAGGCTCTCAGTCTCAGAGAATGTGGAAGAAACGAAACGAAGACTCAGCTAGGAAGAGTGAGGGCAAAACTCCCACAAGATTAGGCCGTGTTATCCGAAAGCTCCTTTTGCCGTCAGCAGCCGCAGCGCGTTCCCATGCATATGCATTGCTCACTCACACATGGACATTAAGACACGATGCAGAGGACCCACCCATGAAGAAAGAACACATGCGTTAATTATCATGCAACTGAAAAGAGAGCATGCAACTGAGGAATCAAATCAAATCAACAAAAACGATGCACGTGACCTTTCAAGGTCGATTGATTATGGCACAGGGAAAGAAAGGCAACAAATAAATGAATGCAAACACGTGAAAAAACTCGGGGGGGGGCGTCGACTCCCCTTGCCATTTCTCCCTCTCAAACACCTTGATTGATTGATTGGTTGATTCCCCGAACAAAAATTCCACAGGGGTCAACGATCCTCAACTCTTCCCTCCCGTCTCTTTCGAATATGCTCGCTTTTCCATTCTTTCGATTGCTGCCTGCCGTCTCCCTCTCTCCCTCCCTCTCAATGCTGCTTTCCTCCAAATCCGTGCGCCCCCTTCCTCCCACCCCGTCTCCGTGTAGACTTCCCCCCCACATGAGGCACCTCCTGTCCGGTGAACCGGGCCACAAGGTTCTCCAGATGGTGCACGCTCTTTGCCTGCAGCTGCTTGACGATGAAGTCGGGGGCCATAGGGACCTTCAGGTCCAATTGCCAGATGGCAGTCAGCCTCAGCTTCCCGTTGGGAAGACGACGGCAGTCGTACCCACCGATCTGCACAGAAAGAAAGAAAGACAGAGAGGGAAAGGAAGTGAGGACAAAAATGAAGACGGATACACAGCGGGGGAAGAGAAGGAGAAAAAGGAAACGAGTTTCCGAAAGCGGTGCAGGCAGGAAAAAAATGAAAGAAAGGATGAGAGCACGACGAAAGAAAAAGTCGCCCGCTACATGCACACACAGCCTGCCTGAAAAAGGAATTGCTCCCCTAGCTCACCCCTTCCCTTAATCTGACTCACTGCTGCATGTGCGCGCACGCGACCCTTGAGCATCACAGGATGGTGGTCCAGCTCAGGGTGCTGGAAAGAGGCACTTGCAAGGACTGCGTGGCTGTCGCCAAGCTGCACACATCAAAGGTACACGCAAGATAATGACACACAATACAGCACAAGAGAGGCAGTGACTGACAAGAAGCAGCAGCAGTCACGAGGCACAAAACATGCGCTCACAGCCATGAACAGAAGCAACGAAAAGGTAGAGGGGGACCTCATTGATGCCGCGAGGAAACGCTGACAACTGCCGGGCAACAGTGAAGTAGAATTGACAAACGAAAGAGGGCTTGAGGAGGGGAAAAGAAGGGACAAAAACAGAAAGAAGGAAGGAGGGAAGGAGAAGCAAGATAGCGACGTACGGTTGCTCGCTGACTGACTCTTCCCCCC